>PVKA01031774.1:0-25943 GCA_004027165.1 Ctenomys sociabilis | reverse complement strand
TTCAATGAGAAGAAAAATTTATACTAATAGTGTTTGGACAGGATATCATGTCTGCATCTTGTACTCTGAATTACTACTATGAAGACAACAATATGCAATGCATTAATGATTGTAACTGTCCTACTAATCTGTTTTGAAATTGTCTCATTGCTATTTCTTTCTCAATAAAATTAATGAAAAAATAGAAGACAAACATAAAACAGCAATTTGTGCGTGAATATTTATAGGAACACTATTAGTGGTGGTCTAAAATATCCACATGCTCAGTACCTGTTTTTTAAATGGTCCATTCATCTCCATTCTCTGTCCCAGAGAAATATTTCTTGGGTAGACAACTGGAATAAAACTTGCTGGTAGTTCTGCCTGTTTGGGAAGTCAACTTATAAAAAGTAAGATAACATTTCATGAAATGTAAGTCATTTACTTGAATCTTGGACTTTCGTTCTTCCTTAGCTATAAACAAGTAGAGAAATAACACAGGAAAAGCAAATAGAGGTCTGAGATAGCTTCCTCATTACTGCTGAGGTGCATTTATGAGGCAAGACTGAATGTGAGATTGGACAAGCTACTGACATCTGCAGAATGAAGCAGCTTGTCCTTGCTGCTGGGCCCTGATGTAGGCCTTTCCAAGCTGCCTGGCACACAATATCCCTGGTGCCCAGGATGAGGAGGAGCTGAGAGCAGGAAGCCTGGCCTATGCTTCTCAAGTGTGCCAATCTGACTAGTGTCCCTCCTGACAGCACAAAGAGCCACAGGTCTCATTCACCTGCCAGGGAAGAGCAGGCACAGAGGAATCAGGGTTCTTCATTACCTTCACATCCATGTATTAACCTAAAATTCCAGAATGTTGACATTTCACTGAGCACCCCAGGATCTGGGCAAACCAGCTCTTTAGTGGGAGTGTCACTTGGTCCAACTATCATGGAGGCAAGGTGACAAGCTATCTCCAAATTGCAAATGCTGATTTCAGTTGGCATGATATCTTTTGAATTAATCCATGTACTCTACCCCCCACCTTTTTGGTTGCTAGATGGCATTCATTATATCCAAAGTTTGACAAAAATATGGTGAGTGTTTGAATAAAAATGAAAGTTTATTGTAGTAAGAGACATATTATCATTAATATCCCTCAGAGCATTCCCTTTGCTTCAGAATGCTGTCCCCTCATTCTCGCCACTTCCAGAAGCAGTTATGCATGTCTTTTTCATGGGAATCTTTAGTTGCACTGTCGCAGTTGCTTTATATAAATACAAAAGGTTTACTTTTCATGCTCATTTTGACTTTGAGGAAGAACCAGATGTCGCATAATGCTGGGTCCTGTGAATGAAATGGATGAGGACACATCATCATGACAGAAGTTTCTGTGAAGATTTTGAACCAATTCAGGAACTCAAGATAGCCACAACAATGAAACTGAAGACACTCATGAAAGAGTGCCTCCAGAACTGCTGTGGAAAGAGGCAAGAGTGATGACACACAGGTATGTTTGAATTGAGCAGGAATATTTTGAGGAGAGTTAATTGTAATGCATCTTCTACTGTAACATAATTTTAAAAATTTAAACATTCACTATATTTTTGATCATGTCTCATGTGTATATGTGCTACAATTTCCTTATCTGCTCACTAGACACCGCATGAGCAGAATAACAATAGTCTACAAAAACACATTTCAAAGTAAGTGAATAAAATTGAAAAGTACACTAGAATGTCAAGTGAGTAAAGGGATGGGTATGTTAATCATCTTTATTTAATTGCCATGCTGAATACGTAGATGGAAATATCACACTGTAAGTTGTAAATGTGACATAGTTTCCAATTTTCAATGGAGAATAACAGAGACTAAAAGAAAATTACAAATATGCATGACCTTCACCTCAGCAGCCTTCTAAAAACATCCATTTGGAAAGTTTGACCACAGACATGTTAACTGTTAAAAAATTAAATTGGAACAATAGCAAAACCAGCTGTCTTGATCAGCATCTTCACCTGTCGCTCCAAGACTTTGCATGATCTATCCTGGACAATTCCAGAGGACTCCCTAAACTCTGGCTCAGCCACTTGACCAATCTAGTCCTCACCCTCTGTGCAGGCCTATGGCTTCTTTCCTTGCAACACCCTAGCACTGAAGCCAAGCCCACCACCTCCTCATCCTCCAGTCTGCCCACCTGCAGCATCCCCCAGCTTCTGACTTTGTCCTGCCCGCAGATGCTCCTACCTCCTTCTCCCTTGAGCTGAGATCCAGCCTGCTCCCCAGATCAAAGCCTCTAGGAAAACAGGCTGCATGTGCTCTCTTGCTTCTCCACAAGCCAGCAGGCATTGTCATCTCTGTCACTGTTCAGCACTTTAGTGGCCGTCCACAAGTGTCCATGTCTGTAGCAGCTTGTGAGTATGCTCACAGTCACAGAAGATGTGTGGTCTCAAAGGGACTCTCATGTCTCTGGCTGATCTTGTCTCCTTAGAGGAAAAACAAACTGAAAACAAGATGAAACATCTTTTGATCTGTGTCAAATCAATCAACCAACCAACCACTCACTATTGGTGAGAAGGGTAATGTTTAAAGCTTTTATGCTTTACCCAGGGACTTGCTGTAGGATTATTTAAATAGAAACACTTACTAATAAATACATAATTGTTTCCTTTGAAATAGTTTTTTTTTTTTTTTTTTTTTTCAGTGCCAGGGATCAAACACAGGGGAATGTGGTGTAGGGAGTAGTTCTGTTCTATAACCCAGCCCTAAACAAATAGCTGGTTAATAAGGTAACAAATATATTCATTTAAACTGGAGTACTTTTGAGAAGAAAACAGGGTGCTTACTGGCTGGGAAACAAGGATCCTAGGTAAAAACCAGGACTTCTATAGAAAATTGAGATAAATGGTTATTATATTTTTAACTTACACTATGTTGGACTGCTTTGGGCTTCACTTCCCCTGACTCCTAAGGGGTAGAGGCCCCTCTTCATCTTTCTTAGGGCTTTATTTTTCTTCTAATCTGAGTGCAGTACCTCAGACGTCTCCGCTGTGGGGACGCCCGGGCAGTGCACAGGCTGTCAGCTGCTCTTATGTGGCACTGATGCTTACACTTGCCGGCTTCCTGTGGCCAGCCACAAAAAATGTCTTCATCCTCTTGAAAATATAAATGTCACAAATACAGAAAGGTCATATAGGTTAGGTGTTTTGATAACTTAATATATTTTAGAATCATATCTTGTATAAAAGAACATTATGTTCATTTTGGTCTTTGTAAGCCATGTCATTGACAGTGCCTCTTAGAACCTTACAAAGCCCACTGAAACCACCTCACCATAAGTGAGGCTGACAGCAGTGGCTGCTTTGGTGCCTTGGCTGGGTAGGTTGGCTTTCAGAACTCTGCGCTGTCTGACTTTCCTCTCCTCTCCACCCTAGCATGGAGGGACTACGTGACCTATGGAGGAGGGCAGACTTTGTAGCCACGTGACTTCTTGGCCTGGGTGAAGAGCACCCTCTGGGTCTGGGGCAGCTTTGGATTGCTGGTCTGGTCCCCGTGTGGTTATTCTGCCTCTACCCATTATTTGTACATGGTGTCCCTATTGCTACTCAATTTATATATCATTTTTTCTCAGCTATGTATGTACGCATGGGTCTGTCTCCCTTTCCTACTGCCTGGGATTCCCTTGGTGTTGAAGGGTCAGAGATCTCCCTGAAAGCCTTTTAAATCTACTAGATAGGTGGTGTCATCTTTCCACACACAGAGCCTGACCTTGGCAGTTCCATAGCTGGCCTGGCTGCTTTTCTCCAGTAGGCAATCTCTCTTGCTTGTAAAGGAAGGGTAACCTGGAGCACGGACTTCATCTGTTTGCTGATCCTTCATGTATTTGAGGTTCCCACATCGATGTGGTGCTAGCCTGCAGAGAGTCCTCCAAGTTTTCAGAGAAGGAGCGTGGCCAGAGTTCTCCTGTCAACTATGTACAGAGCAGCTCTCTCTTCTCTGGGGCTTAGTGCTTTGGGACACATGCCTGGAACCCCTACTTACCTCTCCCGTCTTTGTACTTACACTGCACTGGGCTCAAATGCTCATGGCCCCCCATTCTCTGGAAAGCAAGTGCCGAGATGCAGATGGGCGCTCGGGGTCATGAGTCAGCCTGCTACGCATCAGCCTCTGTGGAAGGTAAGAAGGGAGACCTTCTTTGGTGCAGCCTTAACGGGTCCACCCAGTCCCGTGAGAGTCATAAAGCTGGTGTGGTCCTTTGGGGTTGTTCTGCGCTGAATTAAGACAGACAAGTCTTCATCCTGCTCCAAGTCTAGCTCCTGGAAGGGAGCTCTCTGCCACAGTGTACCCCTGAGCAGGGCAACTTTTGGCTAAGGCAATTTTCAAAGAAACCTGGATTATTAGAGCTGTAGATGTTGGCTCCTGGCAGGTGGTGGAATAAGTCTTGCAATTCTGAAGTGGGCTCTGGAGGGCCATGGAACTTGCTGCAGGTAGAATTTTCCATTACTTCTCCTATGTCTCATATTCCTTTGGTTCTAGGGCAGACATTATAGTAAGACATATTCTGTACATGATGGAAGAAAATCTATTCACTCTAAAACTAGTCCATGATATTTTAAATGAGAATTAAAAGAATTTAGAAAATTGTTTCCTTTTCAATAGTGTCTGGCTTATAATCAATTATCTTGCAAGAAGATACAACTTTGAATTTAAGAAGCTTAATTATAACCCTTTCTTTGTCTTTTCAGCTTTTCTCTAATAATCCTAATATCCTGAAAGCATCTGGTAAGATGATTTAGGCTAAATAAGGACGAGGTACTGTATGCAGAAAGACCAAAGCAGAGGTCACAAGATGGTTTTAGAAATATCTGTGATCTGCCCACACAAATGTTTTTATTTTTCTTTCTTGTTTAAAGCTACTTGAGGACTATAGAGGGCTTGTTACTCCCTCCCCTCCTTTCCTTCTTCCCTCCCTCCCTCCCTTCATCTCTCTCTCCCTTCTTCCATCCCTCCCTTTCCATTTTCTTCATTTCTTTGTACTGGGGATTGAACCCAGGATCTCTGTACTGAGACTTATTCCCAGGGCTTTCTTTGTGCAATTTTGAGACAGGATCTGCTAAGCAGCAAAGTTGTCCAATCCAACCTCCCACTTGTGTTCCTGCTCCTTCTGCCTCCCAGGGTGCTGAGGTTCCTAGCTTGCACTTCTGTGTCCAGCTGATTCAGATGCTGGAAATCACACTGACACATTAGTTGGAAGTGTACAAATTACCCCAGGATTTAGCATCTTAACAGCAAGCAAACTGGATACAATTGCTGAGCCCAGGAATCTGGGAGCAGCTCTGCTGTGGGAGTTCTGGTTCAGGATCTCTTCTGAGGGTGCAGGAATGTGAAGGCCTGACTTGGGCTGGAGAATTGTTTTAAGGCTCAGGTCCTTGCTGGGTATTCACCAAAGCTTCAGTTTACTACTAGTGAGTGTCTTCAGAGGGTTGCTACAATGAGCTGTTCAAGATCAGAGAATGAAAGTCTATCTATCTATCTATCTATCTATCTATCTATCTATCTATCTATCTATCTATCTATCTATCTATCTATCTATCTTACTCCCATCCATCCATCCATCCATCCATCCAGAGACCTAGAAGGAAAGTCATAGCCTGTTAGACTCTATTCTCAAAAGACACATCATCACTCCTCATATGATGGCCACATCATCGCCTATGATTGGTCACAAAGATCAAATCTGGCATTGAAGGAAAGGCTTGGATTTCAAGAAGTTGGAATTAACCAGGGCTGTCTTGAAGACTGGCTGCCACATGTGAATGTAAATTCTTCGTACTCTGGAAAAGATTTGGGTTTCAGAATCAGGTGGATTTAAAAATTTTCCTTTCTGCTTCTCACTGCCTGTGTGACCTTAGGCAAGCCCCTAGCCTAGATCCAGTTTGCTTATGACTCAAATAGGTCTTGTTGCAGTGTATGAATGTCAGGTAAGGATACAGAAAGCCTATCCCCTGAGGATGCTAATAGATACACATAATGAGGGCAGTTATTAAGATCAGCATTTTCTTGCACACACACACATGATATAATGCTACCTGCCCCAAGCAAGTGGTCACCCGTAGGGCCCAGCCAGTAGGGATTTCAGGTAGCGATTTTCAGAACTTGGGTGTGGTCTACTCAACCTGAGAACTGCATCTCAGGAGCTCTGGAAACAGCTCCTCCTATGGGTACTTTCGCCTCTCACATTTTTCTTGCTTAATGTCAAGGAAAATTAGTTCCTGAAATTTAATTTCTTAAGCTATGTTTTTTTTTTTTTTTTTTTTTTTTTTTTTAAGTTCAAAAACAACCCTCAGGGAGGAGACTGAGGATGTGACTCTAATTTGCTGTAATCACAGTTGATATTATCATTGTTTTAAAGAGTTGTGTTTTCCCTGACAGAATGTCAAACTTGCAAGGCAAAAGTTATTCCAAATTCTAGATTAAATATTTAAAAATACATGAGGGATCTGAAAATAATTATTCTCTTCAAGCTATCTGGAACAAATACAGCTCCCAATAGGTGCCAATTGGCTCACAGATGCCACCAGCTGAAATAAAGGGGAAGCCCAG
Organism: Ctenomys sociabilis; assembly: GCA_004027165.1. NCBI lineage: Eukaryota > Metazoa > Chordata > Mammalia > Rodentia > Ctenomyidae > Ctenomys > Ctenomys sociabilis. The sequence goes on along the minus strand of PVKA01031774.1, from coordinate 19,370 downwards.
GCATTAGCTCAATTCTGAAAGTTCTCATTGTGAGGAACAGGTTTAAGTATTGCCTGACCTCTCCAGGGGCAGGGCATGTGCTTTATTTTAGTTTTACTCAGCTTGTTCTACCTAGTCAAATGTTCTTTCTTTCTGAGTTTAAAACTCTTAATTGAATACAAGTAATAGATTTGTCAGAGGTTTCTGTGCATATTATCCAAACATGTCCCTCTGGAAGAAAGCAAATAAAAAAAACATTTAAGCTTGCCAGATGGAGATTTAATGGGTGTTTTATTTATTTCCTTTTTCTTTTTTGTATCACCCAAGGATTTTGATTTCCCAAATGATTCACAGCAACATGAATTCCTAAGTGCACTTCAAATACAATTTGGTTTGCATATGTGTATCCAGGAACACACTCACCAGTAGAGAGAGCTCTGGGGATGTGATCAGCATTGCCATCGTACCTGAGAACCCTTTTACCTGTGTACCGTGCACTCATGACAAGGGCGCTTTTGAAGCCTACAGTGTAATTCTAAATGGAAATGTGCTATGAGATCAATTCAATTCAGGCATCTTTTGATGCATATCTAAAGTTTAGAAGGCATTGTTGGAGAGTTGATAAATAATTCAGTTTAAGCCCTGTATGCATTTTCCCTTTGGCTAATTTTTGTGAGAAAAGTATCTTTCATTAAGAACTTGAAAGAATTCTCTTCAAAAAACACAAACTCATAAATATTTCTTTTCCTATTATCACTAATAGTTGAAAAACATTTGTATAAAAGTTTGCCCAAAAGGTATGCTATTTTATCTTTGTTCATGGAACAAAATGAAATGAACATCTATTGTACACAATTAAAATTTTACAGCTAAGTTCCATTCATGAAGGTGAATACTTTTCAGATTTTTAGAAAGATTATTTATTTTCTGAAACTATCACATTCAAATATGAGGAATCTTATCTTTTAAAATTTGTTCTGTACTTAAATGAGAGTTTTTTCCCTGAAACAGTTCATAGCTACTGAAGACAATTTGGAAAATAGATACAGAAACGTGGCAAAGAAAAACGTATCTAAATCATCCCTTTACTCAGAGATACTGTTATGGTTTATATCTAGATATTACCCCAAAGCCTCATATGGTCATAGGACATTTTCAGAGTTGGCTAAATCTAGAATGTGTAATGCTGGGATTAAGAATGTTGGGATTAAGGGGGAGTGACTGCTGTATCACTCCACAGATTGGGTTGGGACCATGTTAATCCTGGTAGACTGAATACAATAGAAGTACAGAAAGAAGCTTGTCTCCCTTTTTTATTCTTGTTACTTTTGCTGTCCCCTGGTGCCATGGGCTGCTGCCCCTCTGCCATCTGCCACCTTGCCCTGGGGCCATCTGACCACAGAGTGAAACCTCTACAAACTGTGAGCTAAATCAAAGCTTTTCTCCTTTTAGCTGTGGGTGTTTTGGATTTTGTCTCAGCAATGAGCCAAAAGTAACTAAGACAGACACGTGTAGGTATTTCGGGGAAGTTCTTTTCCCATGTTGGAGGAAACATGGCACTGAACTTCCAAGTCTGATGGAGAGCTTGCCTCTGGGGAATACTTTTCCAGAAAATTCAGGTCAGCAGCAATTCAAAAGCAATATTTTTTGCTTTAGGCTTCATCCAGAGAGCACTATAAAGAGCTCAATAGCTTTCTATATCACCCCCACAGTTATTAGCAGTACCAGAAGGACTGAGTGTAATTTATTAAAGGAATAACTCTCAGGACGTTTGTGACAAACTGGACATTCTGCTTCTTGGGAGTTTCATTAACTATTAGATCAGGGCATTTATACCCTGACTTGATGCTTTTATTTTATTTTTATGTATTTAGGACAGGGTCTTCAGGGCCTCACTGTGTAGATGGGACTCATAGTGATTATGCTGTCTTCAGCCTCCCCAGTGTTGGGATTACAGGCATGTGCCACCATGCCCAATCTCAGTCACCATCTCTGCGCCTCGCAGGCAAGACTGGCAAGTCACACCAGGGATTGAATTCCGGCAGCTGTTCTCAGCTTAAACAGGCACTTTAGTCTGCTGGGCTATCTGGCTGGTCCTACACTTTTATTCTAATCATTTTAATTTGAATTTAACTCTTGGGCACCTGGAACACACCGCTGAGGAGTTTTTGGGCAAGATTCAAGACTGATTTATTCTGAGAGCCATAGCATACACAGCTAGACTCTGCTCCTATCGGGTTTAAACTGCAGTCACCACTTGTAATGTTACAGCACACAGACAGAGTGGCTAAACAAGAAGTGATTATTTCTACGTAGTTCTGGTGCTGGAAAATCCATCAGGGTGCCTAAAGCTCTGGTATGCAGTGAGGGCCACTTTGTGATTTGAAGATGCCATCTTTTCAGCATGTCTCACGTGGCTGAAAGCTGAGAGGGAGCAAGCGCTGTGTCCCTTCTTACAAGGAGACACATCCTATCACGAGGAATCTACTTTTAGGAATTTATTACCCTTCAGAGACACATTTACATATCATTACATTTGGGATTAGATGTCAGTATGTGAATATGATGAGCCAGGTGTGGTGGCACATACCTGGAATGCCAGTATTTGAGAGGCTGAGGCAGGAGGGTTGTTGTGAGTTTGAGACCAGCCTGGGCTACATGGTGAGGCCCTGTCTCAAAACAAAAACAAACAGAAGTCCAAAAAAAAAAAAATCCAAACAAACAAAAACAAATGCCATGAAAACGTGGGAAGATATAGAATTAAGGCCCCACCCATGAAAAATGTTAACTTTTTTTTTTTTGGCATAACATGTATTTTCCATGATGTATTGAGATATTAGACTCTAAATCCATACAGCATATGAAGGAAACAATAAAAAAAGCAATTAATACTTACACATATTAACATAGATATTTAGAAATCTATCCATATACAGCATTGTAGCAGGACTGTCTTGTGACTTTTTTGTTATATTTTTCATTTATTACCCTTTAAAAATTTTTATTTGAAAAACAGTATAGTAATAGTTGGTATGTCAAGACAAGAAGTACATATTTAGAAGACCAAGAAGACAGGTATTTGAAGTGTGACCCTTCTATTACACTTTGTTAAATCCAGTGCAGTTGCTTGGTATCAGCATATATAGTTAGTTGGGTGGGAATCCTACCACTTAACTGTTAGTTTCAAAAATCTGCTGATGTTTCTCAAGATCATTGTCTTGCCCATTTAGTGTGTATAAATGAATGGTTTTGCTCCTGTCGTGTTTCTCAGCTTTTCTCCTTGCCCTCTTCTCGTCCATTCCTCAAGTTCTTGCTTTCCCTTTAATTGTGTCATATCTTTCTATTTGCAATTCTTCTTTTAAGTTATACTAGGGAGACTATACAATATCTGCACATGTGGGTCTGGTTTATTTTGCTTATAAGTATATCTTCAAGAGGCATCCACTTAAATATGAAGGCTTCAAGTTTATCAGTCTCTACAGCTGAGTAATACGCCACTGTATAAAAATACCAACTCTTTTTCAGCCATTCCTCATGTGATGGGCATCTTGGTTGTTATGTATATATATATATATATATATATATATATATATATATATATATATATATATATATATATATAAATAAAGCAATCCAACACAGATAAGTAGTCCACAATAGAAGTGGGTTGTACATAGAGGTTGTTCAGTTGAGCCATTCACAGCTCAGTATATTAATATGACTTTACTTTATATGCCTCCATTTTTATACTTTTCTGCTGGATGGTTAAGACCGAGTTAAAGTAAGTCATATATGAAAAGAAATGTAACTTTTGCATCAGATAAGGTCAGTCAGGTGCCCCCACAAGGTTTATCCTGTGATCCTGTAAGGTATTTTGTAGATCCCTTGTCAGTCTCAGCCTTGTGGATGAGTCACAGCCATTGCTTGACCAATTTGCTCTCTGTGGAAGCCTGAGAGAGTTTTCTCTCCATGTGACTCCCCTTAGGCACACTCTACATCATTGATCACATTCCTCTGTGGCATCTAGACTTTTCTTTGTCGATTTTTATTACATTTTGTATTTCATTAGCTGTAATTGGGTTATTGGGAGTTGTTATATCTTCTTGGTTCAGTTTTGGTAATTTGTACCTCTCTAGGAATCTGTCCATTTTCTGTGTCTTCTATTCTGTACAGATGCTCAAAGTAGCTTTGGTAATCTTGTGAATTTCCATGGGGTGTGTGGTGATTACAAACTTTTCATTCCTTATTGCTTGTATTTGATTTTTTTCTTTCCACTTTTTGATGAAGTTAGCTAGTGGCTTATTAATTTTATTTCGTTTTTCAAAGAACCAGGTTTTTGACTCACTGATTGTTTGAACTGTTTTCTCCATCTCAATTGAACTAATTTCTGCTCTAATCTTTATGGTTTCTTCCCGTCTTTAGGCTCTGGGTTTGGTTTGCTCTTCCTTTTCTAGATGTTGCAGGTGCTGCATCAGTGTGTTTATTTGTTCCTATTCTGTTTCCTAAGTGTGAATTCATAGCCATGAATTTCCCTCAGAGAACTGCTTTTGTTGCATTCCAAAGATTCTGATAAGTTGTGCTTGAATTTTCATTGAATTGTAGATATGGTTGAATTTCTTATTTAATTTCAACTGTGACCCATTGATTGCTGAATAGAGTGTTGTTTAATTTCCTTGTATTTAGGGATTTTTTCTGTTTTCATTTATTTCCAGTTTCATTGCAATGTGATCAGATAATAGGCATAGGATAATTTCGGTTTTTCAGTACACTTAAGCATGACCTACGGACCAGTATGTGGTCTATTTTAGATAATGACCCATGTGCAGCTGAAAAAAATGTGTACTCAGCTGTGTTTGGGTGGAACACTCTGTGTATGTCCACCAAGTCCATTTGTTCCAGGCTCTGGTTCAGTTTTTCTACTTCTTTGCTAATTTTTTGTCTGGTTTACCTGTATTTCTGGGATAAGGGGGGTATTTAGGTCTCCTGTTAAGATTGTGGTATTGGAGATTAGATTTTTCATGTCAATTAAGATTTGTTTTACATGGTTATGTGCTCCTGTGTTTGATGCAGATATTTATGAGTGTTACCTCTTCCTGTTGAATTTTTCCCCTAACCAGTATACAGTGGCCTTCTTTATTTCATTTGATCCTTCTTGGTTTGAAGTTGAGACTGTCTAAGAACAGGATTGCTACCCCTGGTTTTGTATAAGGTGCTGGGGCATGAAGTATTGTTTTCCATCCTTTGACTTTAAGCCTATGAATTTCTTTATGATTTAAGTGTGTTTCTTGTATACAGTATATTGTTGGATTTTGTTTCCTAATCCAGTGTGCCAGTCTAGTTCTCTTAATTAGTGAATTGAGTCTATTTACATTGATGGTTGTAATTGAGATGTGTTGGCTTACGATTGACATGTTATTTACTTGCTGTGGTTTACTCCTTTTTTCTTCTGTGTTTAATATTTTGGTTTACTGTGTGAGTTCCTTCTGTTCTTATTGGTGGAGTTCTCATTATTTGGGTTCCTCTGTACAACATCTTTCAGTAGTCTGTTTAGGGTTGGCTTTGTCATCATAAAATTCTTTAGTTGTTATTTCTCATGGAAGTAGTTCACTTCATAAAACTTGAGAGTTTTGCAGGGTATAGTAGTCTAAGCTGGAATTTTTTTTTATAGAGGACTTGAAGTACTCTACTTCATGGTCTTCTTGCCTTCATGGTTTGGGCAGAGAAGTCAGTTGTAATTCTGATGGGTTTTCCTTTGAATGTCATCTGCTTTTCTCTAGCAGCCTTCAGTATATTATTCTTGTGTTGGATTTCTGGGATCTTGACTATTATATGTCTCGGTGTGTTTTAGTTAGGTTGAAGTTATTTGGCATTCTGTGTGCTTTGGTTATCTGAATGTCTGATTGTTTCCTTGCATTTGGGAAATTTTCTGCTATTACTTCTGCCCATATTCTTTTTATATCATTTGTATTGACTCCTCCTTTCCCATTGATGCCTGCTATTCTCACATTCTTCATCTTGGCATTGTCTTGCATGTGATGAATTATTATTTCTTGCATCCTAGTTGTTTTTAAGAGATCTTTTCTTACCTTTTTACTAGCTGCACAAGCATCTTCAAGATCTGAAACTCTGTCTTCACTTTCACTCAAACAGTTTTGTAGGCTTGTGTTTAGGATTTTAAGTTCCTCTATATCTCTTTGACTCTGTTTCATATGATTTATTTCTTTCCTGTATTGCTCACCCAAGGAATCCAACAGTTTTCTGCTCTCCTCTATTTTTTTTTCTTTATCAATTTCTTCTTTAGAAGCAGTCATTAATTCTTTTACTGCAGAATTTTTTCTGTTTGGGTTTCCTCTTTATTTTTCTGCATTTGATTCTTTATTTCAATCACTATGTATTAAGGGATTTCTATTTTGTTTCAGAAATAATTCTGCTCTGAGTTCCTCTATACCTTTCTGCTATTGCTTATTTACTTCTGACGCTATTAATTCATACAATTCAGCTGAGTTAGTGTCCTCGACATTTATCTGGGTGGGCACTGGGTTTCCCCCATATGTTTCTATATTTGATTCTTTACTTCAAATGCTATGAATTCAGATATTTGTTTTGTTATTGCAGAAGTAATTTCTGCTGAGTTCCTCTATAACTTTCTGCTGTTGTTTCTTTACGACCGACACTATTAATTCATACCTTTCAGCTGAGCTAGCGTCCTTTGCACCTGTTCTGGGTGGGCTTGAGGCCTGAGAGTGCTTTTGGCTCCTTGTTTTTATTGTGTCTTATAGTTCTGACCTCTGACCTTTGGTGTAGAGTTTTGGTGCAGTTCTAACCTTAGCACCTTATGAAGTTCAGGTATTAATATACTAAGTTCTAGTTCATGTACTTGTGTCTGGCTTGTGTCTGGCTGCTGTGCTCAGCTCCTTCCTGTTGCTGTCCTTGGAGGTGAGCCTGTTGTGCCCCTTTGACAAGATGCTCTGCTCCTGGATTAGCTGCATGATTTTGACCCTAGTCTCACTGTAGGGACTTCAGCTGCAGAGTTTTATCCCAGGTCTGTATGCCCGGCCTGGCCTCAGTTTGAAGGGGTATGGGGGGCGCAGGAGAGCACAGAAGCTCTCTCACACACTCACCATTCCTTGGCTTTGACAGGTCTGCAGGGCTTCCAAAAGGGTGGTGGATGTTCTCACTCACAGGGCAGGCTGTCCTGTGCTGGGTCTGGAGTGTTGGGCAGGACCAGAGGATGCTGGGAAAGTTCTCTCTCATGTGGCAGGCCTGGAAGTTCTCCGAAAATGTTAACTTATTAAGCTCCAATTAATTAAAATGTTATTTGAAAAAAAAATCTTCCATTCTCATTAGTAGATAGGTATTCTTCAAACATACTGTATTATTTTTATATGTTATATATTTTATTTTCATAAAAATTTTATGTAAAATCTGTTATCTTATTGGTCCCATGCTTAAATATGCACTATCTAGCTTTCATAAGAAAAGTTTGTGGAGCTCTTTCTTCAGACTTGAGTATCAGCAGCATTTAGAATTCTTGAGAAAAAGCTGATTACTAGGCCCCACCCACAAATTTCTAGTACACAAAGTTTGGAGTGGGGCCTTGAGAATTTGTGTGTCTAACAGGTTTCTGGCTGGGCCACAGCTGCCCAGAGATCGTATTTTGAAAATGACTGCTTAGATGCCCCATATGGAAATGCTTAGGGATGGAAGATTCATTTTGTTTCTTGTGTCTTACTATTGACTTTGAGCCTGAAATCTGACTGCATTCACAAAAGGAAATGTGTTTGCAAACAGAGCCCTCTCCCACAAAGAGGCTTACCTGAGTGTAGGTGGAGGGGGGAGAAATTTAATTCAATCTTCAGCATATATTTATTGTCTGCTTTGCACTCTGCACTGGGGATGGGAAAACCAAAGAGGAAGAGAGACAGCGCCCACCTTGCTAATGACTTGTAGGAGATGGAGAAGAAGGACAGAAGGAGGGCAACGGAAATGAGCACCAGGAGATGAGGAACCGGAGAAGGCAGAACAGCCCTGAGGCTGTGCGCAGACCACAGACTCAGAGGAGGTCTCAAGGCAGCTTTAATTGCAGTTATCAGAGATGGGAGAGGGAAAGGTATGGTGCTTTTCCTTGTCTGGCACTCATATAAAAAAGAGAAAAGCATAGTAGGTTTATTCAAGCAAAATTTGATGTGAGAAGAGATTTCAGAATTAAGATCCAAAGATTGAGAGAAAAGGATCTCTTGTTAGGTTTAGGTGTCATGAAGAAGGGGAAGCCGTGTGATGGACCAAAGTGTCTCAGTTAATGGCGACAGATTATAAAGGAGGGGAAAGGCATCAGCACGTCCTTTCTGCTTAGGTTCCTATTGAGCTCTATGTGGCATTTTTTCCTCCTGTGTATGGGGCAGGATCCTCTGGAATGACTGTGTTCAAAAAAACAAGGAGCTTTTCTGTCCCCTACCCCTCTGCCCAAGTGCTGCTCCTACAGCACCATGCTTGCTCTGAGCTCCTGGCTTGTGTGGCCATCACCTCCCTCAGCCACCATCATGATTATCTACTGGGACCTCACCAGCCACGATGAGATGTTCTTGACATTTACCAGATCTGGGCAATCACAGGCTGTGCCTGGAGGTAGAAGGCAAGATGGTCAGTAGATCAGACGGTAACACTGAGGACTCGCTCATTGGTGGGAATTCCTCAGCTCAAGGCCCAGAGGGCGACGGCACTGAAAGCACAGTAGTCACCAGTGTAGATATTGTGAGGAACCATCCCTTGCAGGAAACCAGCTTCACAAAAGAGGCCTACAAGAAGTACATCAAAGATTATACGGAATCAGTCAAAGGCAAACTTGAAGAACAAAGACCAGAAAGAGTAAAACTGTTTATGATGGGGGCTGCAGAGCAAATCAAGCGCATCCTTGCTAATTATTTCAAAAACTGTCAGTTCTTTATTGGTACAAATATGAATCCAGATGGCATGGTTGCTGTCCTGGACTACTGTGAGGATGGTATAACCCCACTTATGATTTTCTTTACTAATAATGTTTGGACAGGATATCATGTCTGCATCTTATACTGCGAATGACTACTATGAAGACAACAATTTACAATGTATTAATTATTGTGACTGGCCTACTAACCTGTTTTGAAACTGTCATTGCCATTTGTTTCTCAATAAAATTAACAAAAAATAAATAAACATAACAACAGAAAAAATAAGGATGGTTTAGAAATGGAAAAATACTAATGGTTCGATGGTAACCTTGGATCGATCACTTGTCATAACTGGCTGCTGCTTGTCATGTACACAACACCAGGATTTTAGACAAATGGTACTGATGTCACCTTGAACACTTTGTTTACTTTGACCATGATTTATTTAGAGTGGAGGCTCTTTTTTTTTTTTTGGGATAAAACACATCATGTAGGTTGTCTAAAAATAAAGTGCATTTAAACTCATTTGAGAGATTGCCTCTTAGTTTAATACATATCTAAACTAAGTCCATTGTAGTTTTCATGGAGAAGCTAGAACCTGGTCAGAGAGCATTGCTAAAAAGCACAAGACTGTCTTCAAATAACTTCTGCAGTGGAACTACTTCTGAGACTGGAATATAAGACAAGAATCAAAGTTTTAATTCTGAGTTTCAGAGAAGGGAAAGAGACTAAGTTCACAGCAGTGCCAACATTTGAACTGGAACCTTATGTATTTCGTCGCCTACAGTGGAAGTAATTAACCCTGGAAGAGATTGCCAAAAGAATAACAACACAATTCAGCTGGAAGAAACAAACAAGGAGAAGAAAGAAGAAAGAGTGAGAGTGCCCATTCCGGGTTTCATGGCTTGCTTTGGCAAAGGAAGGTTCTAATTCCTATGACCCACTGTAGCGAAAGGAGTTCTAGCTTCTGTGACTTGCTCTGGGTAAGGTAGGAGGCCAGGAACCAACAGCAGGAGAAGGTGAGAGAGGATGTGCTTTTGAGGCCCTTTCCATGCCTGCAGTTCAAAGTGGTCAGAGCACCGAGGCCCATGGCTGGGGGAATGGTGATCTGAGTGCTGTGAAGCATTAGCCAGTCTGAGAGCCTCAGGCACAGAGAAGCCATTGGAAGCATACAGGGGTATTTGTACACCGTAGGTCTACAAACCTTCTGTTTATAAAGGTTCAGGTAGTGGATGTTTCCAGGACTGTGGGCCACAGGGCTGCTGTCCTGGTGACTCACCTGAGGCATTGTTGTGTGAGCAGCTGAACAGTGCATGCACACAAGTGCATCTGTCTATGTTCATTTTTTTTTGTGGCAGAACCAGGGATTGAACTCAGGCCCTTGTGCTTGCCAGGGAAGGGCTTATACCACTGAGCCATCTCCCCAGCCCCCTGTCTATGTTCAATAAAGCTTTATTTACAAAAATTGGTGGTAGATAGATGTAGCTTCATTTGTAGACAGTATTTAAATAATTAAGGGAAATGTGAATGTCTAAATCCCAAAAGCTTCTGACGGGTAGCTAGGTTTCATCTAAGTTTCTCCATTCTCATGACAGACTGGGGTTCCTTCCTGGTAGGTTCTAAGGCTAGCAGCTCATTCCTATGATTTATGAAGGTAGAAGGGGCAGGGAGGAGAAGGGGATGGAAAGAGAAAGATGGAAAAAAGGGGAAAGAGGGCAATGGGAAAGGGGTAGGGAGAAAGGGAAGGAGAGGAAGAGACAGGAGTTTTCAGGTTCTTTCTAGGCCTTGGGAAAATAACGGGTCACTCCTTTCTTCTTCTAAATTTTATTTTAAAGAGGAAAAAAGAAACAAGAACAAAGACAAAAACAAAGCAACATAAAAGAATAAAAACGGTACAGAATTTCAAAACAAGAATAGAAAATTAACAATGGTTGTTGTATTATCATCAAATTTGTTGCTCAGATTACCAGATAGAGGCATGCAGGACTGATCAAGTAATTAAACACTGACTCATTCTTTCCATAAACCTTAATTTTTTCCTTGCTGTTTTTACTTTTTACTTTTAAATTTATTTGAAAGAGGGGATAAAAATAATCGGTGAGACATTAGAGATGACACATATTTAATAGGACAAGATGAAAGGTATTCAACCACGGCTATTACATTGAACGTTGCTGTCTTCAATGCAGTTGCTCAGATTATAGATTTTAGCATATAAAATTGGTCAAAGTAGAAGTTTTAAACTTTATCTGCTACCTTCAAAGGACTGATAGAAATTAGTAGTACAATTATCTTAGCTATTCTGTGCATATACTTAACATGATTTTTCCCTATTTTTTTTTTTTTTCTTTCAACAGGTCACTCTTCAGAGCAGACCTCCTATCTCAGTAGTAAAGTGGCAGGGCCAAAGCCTTCCCTCCTCATCGCAAAGCCCCAATTCCGTTCTGTTCTCCATTCATGCTACCTTGTCCTAATCATAGTATGCTAGGAAAGGGGCATGTCCCTGTAGAGTTGATGCTTTCTTCTCAGAGGGCTTCAGTTTCTGGTTTTTCTTCCTAAGAGGCTATTGTGGGTTGCTTTTCTATTTCTACCTTAGAGAGGTTAATACCTCTTCTAGTTTTAAAGAAACAGCAGTGCCTACAATCAAGCTCTCCATCCTTACCCCTTGATCTTAACTGTGTTCTTTCTGCTGTCGCTAAATTGAGCTTCAATTCTGTCTCTGCATGCAGTGCTTGAGGCTTTGCTCCTGCCATGGAGGCAGTGTCTTTATGTATATATGTAATACATATATTGTCTTTTTCTTTTCTGAGAGACCTGAAGATAGCTGGATGCTTTAACTTTAAGAAGCCTTGGGTGTGACAAAACTTCTAGGACACATTCAGAATGGGCACCTTAACTTTCACTCAGTATCACTGCAAGAAGAAAAAAATGGCCTTGTGGAGGAGTGAATCTCTTTTATTGTCATTTGTTATCAAAGCAGTTCACTGTACTACTGACCCAATCAGCTAAAATGGAAACACTTCCTCCCCTTTCCAGTATACTCTTCTTTAGTGAACCACTACTTCCTGGAGCTGTGGATGAGCTGGCCTTTAGTGAAAGTATATTAGTTTCTATAATGTTCCCATCTTGAAAATGAGGCTCTGCATACCCATTGCTTTCAGAGATTAAACCAGGCTTCTGTTTATTACTATGTCAACTGAGGGAAAACAAACAAACAAACAAAATATTTTGGTTTGGGTGAAAAAGCAGGAGGAGAGAAAATAAGAAAGAAAGACTAAATGCCAATATGTTATACTTATCCAATTATGAGTATAAGGGGTGATTATAAATTTCATTTATTTGTCTTATCTCTTTACAGAATCCTTCTTTTACACAGCCAAACTATGCTGAAGGCTCTGTCACCACAGCTTTTGGTATATACAAAATTTGGTATTTCTGGGTCTATCTTGGGAGGCAACAGGACATAGTAGAAAGTAGAGAGTTTTGGAAATTGGTAACTATAGGTTGGAACTGTGCTTGGGTTTTTGCAGGTATGTCATGTTGGGTTCTGCTGAACCTCTTCAGACCTCAGCTTCCCAATGGCCAAAGCAGGTTTCATACTTTAGTATTTTAGGTCAAGAATTAGGGCCTCAGTGAAAACTCTAAGCACTTTTTTATGGTTTGTTTCTAGATATCTGTCCCCCCCCCCAACCTCATGGGGTCATAGGATTTTTCTCTGAGGTGGTTGAATCTGGAGTATTGGATTACTTTTTAGTGCAATGTTAGGATTAAGGGTATTGGGATTAAGGGGTGGGTGATTGCTATGTTAGCCCACTGATTGGATGGGTACCAGCCCAACTCTGACAGACTGGATACAATATAAGGGATGGAAAGAGGCTTGTCTAGCTCTCTGTTGTTGCTTTGCTTTCTGCAGCCATTGCCTCTTGCCCCTCCCATGTACTACCCTGCCTTGGAGCCAGGAGATTCTGGACTGCAACCTCTCCAAATTGTGAGCTAAATAAATCCTTTTTTCTTTGACTTTGGCCATCAGCTATTTTGTCTCAGCAAATAGAAAAATTGTGTAGGTATTGCTTTCCCTTCCTGTTTATTATATTACACTGTTTATTTCCCTGCCCAGTTTTCTCTTACTTATTTGTTAGCCTTATGTTCAGACTATAGAATAAACTTTTTGAGAAAAAGCACTATATCTATCTATATTAATGGTGTAGACCTACCAGCCCAGACAGTATGTTATGTGCTATAAGACATAGCTTTTAGGTACCTTAACAGATTAATGAATGACTAGATACCTACTTTACAGAGTTGACTATGATGTTTATTTCAGGTGGTGCTTATAGAGCATCAGATATAATGCCTAAGATATGCTAAAGTTTTGGACTGTATCCATCCATGTACCTTTGTCACTGAAACACCCACATGAGTCCCATAGGATGGATTCCCTCAGGAGTACACACAAGGTGACTCTGAAGCAGTGCTCTGAAACTCAGGCCATTGGATTGTTTAGATTTCAGAAAATACAGCAAGGATCTTCTATTTAGTTACCTTACAACAGTAGATACTCGGAAACTTGTTCATTTGAGGCTAGAGAACACCAACTCAGAGTGGCACTGTGGCAGCCCTGATCATCTTACACTGCTCAAACATGCTGCTTGGTCTGTTGAATTAGAAGTGGTAATTAATTAATGGGGGGTAATTGGTGCTGTTTGTTTAATAAACACAGTCTTTGAAATCTTAGTGAGTGAGCAAGGTAGAGGAGAATGACCAGTTCTGTAAATCCCGGAGTCCCAATTCAGGTTGGCCTGGAAGTTCTTCAAGTTAGTTGGAAGCTAATGACGAGCTGTTTTTAGTAAGAAATAATTAAAGGGGGACTAACTTAGCCAAGGGATGAAGTTTTTTGTACAGTAACCCAGGATGGTACTTCCTCTTATGTGAAATTTTCCCCTGGTGTTGGGGATGCGGTTTTGGACAGGAGGTGGAAGACAGGAGGGTGTGAGAGTAGCTGTACCTGGAACAGTGGACTCCTTCCTGTTTTCCAGCAGAAGTCTGAAACTATTCTTGACTCTTTTTATGGGGAAAAAAATAGAAAAGAAACAAAAAAGAGAAACAAATAATAAAAGAAAGTAAATGCTGCTAAAATTGTAATCGTGTTGGGGCATTATGACTTCACTTGTGAACACCCGTCACTTCTCGGTGGGAGTGCAGGTAAATTCCCCCATCAGAAACAAAAAAGCTCTGAAATTCATAGCTGGGAGAGTTGAATCTTTTCCTCTCCTGCTTGTGGGGGAGTACCTAAACCATGGCAAATTGCTTATTTGGTGCTGGATTTTCCTTCTGTTACGAAAAGCACAGTTATAATGCCACAGTTAGGAAATTCATACTGCAAAGTTAATCCTTAGGTGGAATCCACATTAGTGATAATAATTCTCATTTTCCCTCTCAAAAACAAACTGTGAGCCATGATCATATTTAAATATAATGCTCCTCAAGGTGTGTTCTGTTTTGTTTGTGTGTGTGTAGCATGGCTGGCAGCCCTGCTGGATGGCAGCTCAAATATTCCACAACAATCAAAGATACTTAGGCACTTTTTCTTCCTCTAAGTAATTTTGGCTAAGAAAATCAGCCAGAGTTAAGTACTGCATATGGGCAGGAAAATAAGGTACTTTAGGATTTATTTGTTATATGCTAATATCCCAGGGAGCAGCATATTTTCAGACAGGGCACAAAGAAACAATAGCTGTTCGTGAAAATGTAATTTCCCAGCAGTGTTTTACAATTGAAAGTTTCAGATTCTTTTCATATGTCATCGATCACAAACTTAGAAGAATCTTTTTTTTTTTTTTTTTTTAAATGGGTGCGAAAGTACTTGCGTCTTTTGATTTTCAGTCTGAAAAGTAGATGCTAAGTGATGCCACACATGTCCTAGGGTGAGCTGAAAAGGCATGACATCTCGGAGTCATGACCTCTGGGATTGTTGTGTCTCGCGAGGCAGACAGGAGGGCCATGAAGGAAGCCATTCAAGTAGCTGAAGGCACAGAAATGATGCAGGTGACCACAGCATTCTTATTTGACAGAAGGTATAAAGGATTAGGTATGGAGGTATAATTTTTCTGTCATATGTATTGGTCCTTCTACCTACAGCTTCTTAAAATGTTTTGGTTGTTGTCTTGCATCTTTCAGTGTAAGAAATGTGACCTGCAGTGTGAACGAACACCTTCCAGAACTCTGTCTCTCTTTTAAAATCATCTATGTATCTCACAAAATTAATTAAAAATATGTCCTCTTACATTAAATACATATTCTCTGAAACATCTTTGGAAAACATTTTTATTTTTACTTGTAGAATTATCTGTTATCTCACTTATTGCTTACAATTACAGTACTTCACAAACATTGCAAAAATTCCTGATTGTTCATGTATAGACATTGAGAAATAGCTCATCAAAATGATGTTTTTGAGTAGAATGACAAGTTTTATTTTTTAGGATTTTTTTTTTTTTTTGACAGGGTCTCACTATGCAGCCCACATTCATAGTGATCCTCCTGCTTCCTGCCTCCCTAGGGCTGGGATTACAGGGGCGCGCCACCACGCCCAGACTCCATCGCTGGCTCAGCACACCCGAAGGCGGGGCCGGCATGGCATGAGGAACCAGGAATTGAATCCTGGCTGCTGCGCTTACCTAAGCAAGCACTTAGTCTGCTGAGCTACACTGCCGGCCCTAGAATGACAAGATTTTAATTAAATCTCCCCGTCTAAAAGTTGGCATAATGTTGTTCGTAGACACTCAATCATTAAATTCAATCTTGGAGGTTAATTTTATTTTATTATTTTTTGGATCTTAAAGCTATTTTTTCCTCAGACCTCAAACATTTTATCTCTATAAGACTCTGTATTACAGAGTCTCTATAAGACTCTGACATATCCTTGGTTATAAGTTCCTGGAGAGGTCTTCAAACACCCTAGATCAAGTTTAGAAAGAAAAGACTGGGTTTTCCTCTGTCTGTAAGAAGTGAGGGCAAGGAGAGAGATAGCTTGTTGCCATCCAAGTAACAGGAAGCAGGAGGCTTGGGAACCTTTCCTCTTTGGCCACTTTAGCCACTGGATTGTTCCACATGACAGATGTCTTTCTCTTTTTGTTTTTTGGTAACAGCTTGGTTCATGGTTTCAAGCAAGGAGGAGGAGAGCAGCTTCTTCCCTAGCAGAACAGAGCATCTTTTTTTTTCTTACTGGTTAATTGCAGATACTTAGCTCTTATTTGTCCCAAGTCATAAAGCCAGTGGTCCCCAAGTAGGAACCTAGTGTCTGTTGCCTCCTTAGTAAATTCTAGACAACCTATTAGGATGAAGATACATGTGAGCATGGTATTAAAAAAAACTATTTTACACAGGTGGTGATATAGTTCAGTAGAATGAGCACTTGCCTGGTAAGCGCAAGGACCTGAGTTCAATCCCCAGTTCCACAAAAAAAAAAAAAAAAAAAAAAAAAAAAAAAAAAAAAAAAAAAAAAAAAAAAAAAAAAAAAAAATTAAAAAAATAAAAAACAAGAGAAAATAATTTTATATATAGGGCTACTTGGAATTGGTGATATTAATGTTGCATCCAAGGGCCCACTACAATGGGAAGTGGGCATTGGGTATTGTTGATTGACAACCTGTGGTCAACTTATAACACCCAGCTAGACTGAGCCCGTGTGGTGCTGGGTGTTGGAGGCCCAAATGAGGCTTCATGGCAGCTGGGAGCAGAACAGGCAGAACTGGAGAAGAAGAGAAGCTGCTGGGCAGCTGCTAGGAGGCAGCTGGGAACTGGTAGGAGCTCTGGGAAGCTGTTAGGGAGCTGCTGGCCCTCCTGGCTATTCTCTGGAGGATCTTGTCATCTTACTTTCCTGACGAACTTGGCTGTTCCCCTTGGAGATGGAGCTCAGGACCTCACTGTAGCTGAGAATGGCTCTGGTTCTTACTTTGACTGTTGTTTCCTGGCTCCAGGGGAGAGCACCCGGCCTGCTGACACAGATCCTTCACCCCGCAGGCACAGAATACTTTTATCACTGATCTTTGGGCTTTCCCCATGCAGATCATTGAAGCAGGCCTGCATGAGACACTATCAGAGGCTCTAACTGGACTCATACGAGGCCATCGTTATAGGCTCTGGGTCTTCACCTGGACTCGTGCAGGACATTACCATGAGGTTTAGGCCTTCAGATGGGGTCTTTCTTTCTTTTAGTTTTTCACTTTTATCTATTTGGTATGGAATTTCACTATGCAGCTCAGACTTATAGTGATCTTCTTGTTTCAGTCTCTGCAGTACTGAGATTATAGGTGTGCACCACCATGCCCATTCTTGGTGGCTGGTTTAGCATACCCAGGACTAGGCCAGCACCAGGGATTGAACTCAGATTCTTGCACTTGCCTAAGCAGGCACTTAGGCCTCTGAGCTATCTCAGCTGGCATCTTTAGTCTTTAATATGTGGACAGATTGCCTGCACTCTATGTATGATCCTTTGGGGCACTATTATAAATAACCTTATAAATACATGTCCTGTATTGTATTGTTCTCCTTATAATCCCCCAGATTACAAGATTCATATTGACATTATTGTTCAGGGATTTTTGCTCTTGTATAGTTATCTACCTTTTTATTTAGTTGTGATTGTTCTGGTGCAAATGTCTATCCTAGTTGAAATGATTTTTAATAATTATTCTCACTGACTTTCTTTGAGGAAAGTCATGTAGACAGCAGATTATGATAGTTTTGTCAACTTCTTTCTAGTTTCTGTGCTTCCCCTTTCCCACTGTTTATTATTTTAGTTAAATTATATAAAGCAATGTGACATAGAATCCCTAATAATGGTTATTCTCTATTTCCAGAGTTGCGTGCAAATATTTTAAAAATTTCACCCTAAATAATGCTATTTGATGAAGGGTCTTTGGAGGTGAGCTTTGTTACTTTGGAGGTGAACTTTGATAGAGCAGTACACTTCAGTTTGCTTGGGTGAAAGCAGAGTGATTATTCGCTTGTATAAAATTGAGGGGACTTCAGCTAGCTGGGACCCTTCCTAAGGCTGTGTTGAGTTTTTGGGTGCTTATGATTTCCTCTACATATCTATATTTCAGTGCAGCCTGTAGAAATACAGTCTCCAAGCCTTGAAGACAGTAGTCTTTGGCCCTGAAAGCCTTTTCAAGTTCTAATTCCTGATTGATAATTAGGATATGGATTACTGCTTATTAACACATAAAAAATATTTGTTTAAAAACATGCTCGCTATTAATTTATTAGAATGGTGCAGGGAGAGAAGAGGACTCAAAGCATTGGTGGAATGTCATTCTGAATGCTATATAACATGGTCTTATGTAACATTTTACCTTCATGTATGCAAGTCTTATTTTTGTGTGTCCACTAGGTAAAAGTCACACAGAAAAATTTAAAAAGTCCTCTCTTTTTGGAGTAGAAGCAGTAGTATGCTTAGGATGAAACAGACCATGCTCCAATTGTGTTACCTAGTAACTCTTGGTCTCTCAAAAGCTCCCACATGCACTGTAGACCCTGGACCCTCAGGAGCCAGTCACAGGCTTCCTGTGTGGAAGTACACGTCTCTTTCACTGTCACCGCCAGTGCTGGGAGTGGGGCCCCAACCCCCTGAAGTCAGACATTTTACAAATGTCCTGGATAAAGGTTCTCTTCTCTGAGGGGTGCCAAAGCACTAGTACCTTTTTATGCACCTTGTTTATGTTTCACACTTGAGCTCAGAGGGAAATAATGTCCTCTTCACTTGGTTCTGGGTGACAGACGTTTTAGTTGTAGTCCAGAGTATGTTGCTAAATTTCTCCAGACCTCTGAATATAAATTGACTGCCCCTTTGAGATGATGCCACCTGCTCCTATCTCCAGGAGTCTTGGAGTTCTTAGAGCTTTTGCCTTCTTGTCTGCCTTCTCCACTGGTCTGCTTTTGTCACCCCAAGCCCGTCTCAGTGTAAGCCCAACTGCTTAGCCCATATAAAGGATCAGGTGTAACAGTTAAGTTGCACTGCCAACTTGATGGCTTCAGAGCTGCCTACAGAGGACATTAATGATGCACACTTCTGGGCGTGCCTGGGCGGGTCATAGCAGCATTTGGGTACTGCGTAAGATTGCTGGCCCCTTCCTGCCTGGTGCTCTTCCCTACTCTATTTCCAGATGCCATCAGCTAAGGAGCTTTCATCTGAGACATAGCCAGGGGACTTCGGCAGCCCTCCCAGTTCTGATGTTCTGTGGCTCACCCTCACTCAAAGCTGTCAGATGGTATGTGCCTGTATGTGGCTCTCATCACAGTGGCCTGTTCTCCTTGGGCATTGAAGTGACAGAGAAGAGCTCAACTCCCAGGGTAGCTGCATGGCTCAGGAGGGGAATGACAGTGACAACCCACATCTGGTCTCTAGGTGGCACTTGTCACTCCAGCCATGGCTTAAAAGCCCAGTGGATTAGTGGTGTTTTT
>PVKA01031773.1:0-25941 GCA_004027165.1 Ctenomys sociabilis | reverse complement strand
GCATTATCCTGATGCTTTCCTAGTGATATAGGTTAGGTGAAACTCCCGACCTGACCTGGATGAGTTCATGTTCTCTAAAACTGAAGAATGAATTTTAGGAACAAATGGAGATTAAGGGTAAACTTTATTGGGAAGGAAAGCTTCTGTTGGAGAAGGACAGAGGGAGACTCAAGCCAGTTGCCCAGGAAGCTGTCTCTTTCAGGTTACCTTTTTACGGCAAAACCATGCGGGGCTAAGGTACAGACAAAGGGATTTCGCTTAGGCAGATGCAGGGTGGGACTAAACTATGGTCAACAAATGGGATTATAAGCATCATTTGCTCAGGTAAAGCTGATTAGGCCCAAGAACAAATGGGGCAGTGAGTCATGTAGAAAGTGGGCATGAATGTAAAACAGGACCTTATTGGGTAGCCTTCAGACAACAATTTTTTCTGAGTAATGATTAATCCTGGATGCCAGTCTTTAGGTTTGATTTGTAGCAGAGGCCTCCATCCTTCCCACAGTTGTAAGGTGCCTGGCTGTTATTTCTTTTAAGGATGTGCCATTGTTATTCCTTCAAGGGCCTGACCCTGTCTGACTGCCTATATATTTCTATCTAACTCATTGCTTGCAACACTAGCAACCATGTTTGGATACTTGAGATCCCCTCTGCCCTTTTGTTTGTTGCTTTTACAGTGCTGGGGATCAAACCCAAAACCCATGCCTGCTAGGCTCCTGCCTCAGCCTCCAGGGTACAAGCATGAATCACACTTTTAAGGTTGTTTTCATTTCTCCTCCTGCTCTTCACCCCACTAGTCCCCAGACTGGGGACTCACCAAGACCATAACCTTTTCCTTTTGCACTCATCTGGGTCCCAACTGTCCGGCCACTCTGGATTTGTCTGTAATTATTCTTTTCCTAGTCACAGCAAGTGCCTGGCTGCCTCCTCGCTTCTGAGGACTCATTCTTTTCACAGGAAACTATCACATTAATTTCTACCTCAAAAACAACTCTAATTATGTTATTGGCAAATCCACAAACTGTCCTACCTCAACTATGCATTACAAACTGTGCTCTAGGGGCCGGGGAGATGGCTCAGTAGAATAAGCGCTTCCCTGGCAAGTACAAGGGCCTGAGTTCAATTCCCAGTTCCACAAAAAACAAAAACACTGGGGTCTAATCAAGGGAAATTCTCACATCCCCTCACGTGCTTCATCATTTTGCAGTGTTTTGTTTTGTTTTGTTTTGTTTTGTTTTTGTTTTGTTTTGTTTTGTTTTACCTTGTTTCTGCCATGCTTCTTGTTCTACCCTGACGATTATCCACTTCCTGTATGTATTCCCAGGAAAGCTGAGACATGTTTCTTTATAATCTTTGCCTGAGTCCTCATGCAGGTGTAACTAACTTTCTCCTCTGTGCTAACAGCTTTTGGGAAGTACCAAAAACAGGTATGGCAGGGTGTGGTGGCGCATGCCTGTGATCCTAGCACTCGGGAGGCTGAAGCAGGAAGATTGTTGTGAGTTCGAGACCAGCCTGAGCTACAAAGTGAGCTTAAGGCCAGGCAGAACTGCATAGTGAGACCCTGTCTAAAAAAAAAAAAAAAAAAAAAAAAAACAGGTATGACTTTGCACCCAGCACTCTAGCTATGTGTGCTTGCATTTTCTCCTGTCTGTTAGACTGAAAAGCTTACTTAATTGTGTATCCAGTAATCAGGACAGGGAGTACCGGGGATTGAACCTAGGGCCTTGCACAGGTAAAGTTGCAATCAATCAATCAATCAATCACTGACCTTTCCCCTCAGCCCACTAAATGCATTTTGATGTTTTTTGTTTTTTGAGACAAGGTCTTGCCATGTAGTCCAGGCTGGCCATGGACTCACAGCCATCTTTCTGTCTCAGCCTCCTGATTGTAGGACTACCGGCATGCACCACCATGCCTGGCAGCAAATACTTTTTGAATGCCCATTGTCCCAGTTACTCTTCTCTCGTTCCTGGGACAAATATCCGACACCCAAAATGAAGGAAGGAAAGATTTATTTGGCTCACAGTTACTGGAGGTTTCAGTTCATATTCAGCTGGCTCCAAGGCAGAGCAGCACATAGCAGAAAGCAACCTGACTTGGTGGCAACAAAGAGCAAGAGCACAAGGGAAGGGTAGAAGCAGCTCAAGGAGCTAGCTTCTCTTCCCACCTTAAATTGTAATGCGAATTACCTGCCCCAGGGCAGGTGCAGCATGCACACCCACAATAATCAATCACAAACTCAAGAAGCCCACCCAAAGACTGCATGAGGCTTTGGGGGGGCAACTATATACAAACCATAACACCCATTAAGTACTACGACAGTACTGTGCTAGAGCAGGAGGTACAGAAATGAACAAAACATGATTTCTAGCCATAGGAAACCAGTGGTATAAATAAAGGACTTAAAACATGCTTAGATTAAGTAAGTAATGTGATAAAAGTGCATAAAGAATGTCTTTGGAACCACAAAACAGGTGCTCCAAATTCAGCCTGCAAAAAGGAGAAGAGGAAATTCATGAGCACCTGGTACCTTAACCAAGCGTTAAAAGACTGAGTCAGCCAAGGATGAATGGGAAAAAGAGACTCTGAAGAAGAAAGCAGATCTTTAAAGGCCACGGATGATTGGCCCAGGCATATAACGGACTCACATTTATTCCCACATGGCAGTAGTTCCAACATCTGTGCCAATCCAGGACTGTTCATCAAGAAGTACAGCACTCAGCAACCTGATTTCCAGTCAGAACAAGGAGGTCTGCATAGAGACTATCTGGAAGTTACATTTTATGCAATTTTAAATTTTAAAACCATAACTTCTATTGGTAAGGGTTCTTTATTGAAATTATTTTAATAATACAGTTGTGTCTTTTTTTTTTTTTTTTTGTCTTTTTGAGACAGGGTTTTCCTATGCAGTTCAGGCTGGCCTTGAGCTCACTTTGTAGCTCAGGCTGGTCTCGAACTCACAACAATCCTCCTGCCTCAGCCTCCCAAGTGCTGGGATTACAGGCATGCGCCACCACGCCCGGCTTTTTTTTTTTTTTCAGTTGTGTCTTAATGTTTAAGTGTTTTTAAGAGATGGGGTCTTGATGGCTGTAGTGGCACACATCTATAATCCCAGTAGTCAGGGAGCTAGGCAAGAGGATCAGTGTGAATTTGAGTTCAGCCTGGGCTACACAGTGAGATCAAGGGCAGCGTGCATCAGATGATGGAGACTCTGTCTCAAGAAAGATAAAAACGAGATGACGAGGTCTTGCTATACTGCCAGGCTGCTTTAGAATTTCTGGGCTCAAGTGAACTCCCCAGAGTAGGTGGGCTCTGCTGTGTCCAGCTTATACACTTTACTTCAGTACTTTTATTTACAAACATAAAAAAAGCAAAGTAAAACAAAATTGGGTAATTTAAAATTAGCTATGCAATTTAAATTGGTTTTCCTTATTATCCACAATACCCAACAATTGAGCACTATGGCTTAAAAGCAGTAGGCATCAAAAGCACTAGCAAGCTGGGGCTGTAGCTTGCTACTTAACCAGTCTGCTTATGGCTCTGGCTCCCACACCCAGCACACTGAAAAGAGTATTAGTGGAGTAGAATTCTCTAAAGAGCTTTTAAAATACTTGCACAGTGCTGGGGATATAGCTCAGCCACACAGCACCTACCTGGGGAGCATGAGGTCATGAGTTTAATTCCCAGTACCAAAAACAAACAAACAAATTAAAAAACTTATAAACTGACTCCTTTAATTTCCTGCAGCCTGAGAGATTTGGAAACTTTATAGTTGAGCTCTTTTTAATGAAGTTCTTAGGTTATTTTAAAATTATCCTGATATGGGTGCAACTATTATAGCGCAGTGCCCCCCTCCCTGTCGCCTACCCTATCAGTGGTGGACAAACACATGGCAGATGAACAAGAGGACACTGCTGTGGTAAAACAGATGGAACTTAGTTGTCATTTTTTCTAACAGAGAAATGCACAAATCTTAAATGGACACAAAACATGTAATCCTAGATACTAGAGAGGCTGCGGCAGAAGAACAAGTTCAAGGCCAGTGTGGCCAATTTAGCAAGAATCTACCTCAAAATAAATTTTTTAAAAAGGGATGGGGCTGTAGCTTAGTGGCAGAACAAACCTGGCTTGGCTTCTCTGAATGTCTAAAACAAAATAAAAAAGCTTCAATTATTTTAGGGCCTTTTACTTTTTTATTTGGCGGTACTAGGGATCAAACTTGGGACCTTGTGCTTGACAGGCAGATGCCTCCCCTTTTTTAAAGGACCTATTACTTTTAAGCACAAAAAATAATAAAATGAAAACAAAGAACTTTTAATCCTTGGATACTGACATGAACAAATTGGAGAGGAAAAATTAGCCCTCAAAAACTACAAGATTAGGCAAGCTCCCACATTTCATTTAGTAAAAAAGAGACAAATATTTTCAAATTCCAAACACTGATGAAAGGGACAAGCAGCTTTTATTAATAATCTTGCAGTAACCTGAAAATGCAAATAAATTTCCTTGAGGACTTATCTAATTTTAAATTGAAGACCCTCTAAATAGTTTTCCTTGTTTACACCCATGAATTAGAGGTCATACTAAAATACACATTCCCCAAAGCCATTGCCGTGAATTCAAATAATTTCACTAGGTTTTCTCTGGTAGGTTTATAGATGCTTCGAGATCCCTGAGTCCAAGTCCTGATTTTGAAGTCACACAAGGCTGCAGAACAGAACTGAAATTTATTAGTCCCTTGATATTGTTTTCATATACACTCACATATAAATTTGTACTTGGTAATATTGTACACTACCTTATCCTTTCATGTCCATTAGAGTTAAGGCTCTTGTGCTTTTCACTTTTGTACATTCATTTTTATTTGATTTGATTTTTGTTTTTTATGGTATCTATCAGGGATTGAATTCAGGTCCTTCATACTAAGCTACATTCCCAGCCTTTTTTAAAAAATTTAATTTACTTTAATTTTTTTATGTATTTCATACAGGGTCTCATTATGCAGCTCAGACTTGTAGTGATCATCCTGCTTTCAACCTCCCCAGCACTGGGATTACAGGGGTGTGCCACCACACGTGGACTCGGTGGGCAGCTCAGCATACCTGGGATGGGGATGGGGCTGGCTCTGCTGATGGTGTCAGGGATCCAATCCTAATCTCTGAGCTCCCCTAAGCAGGCACTTAGTCTGCTGAGCTATCTCACCAACCCTCAGTTTCATTTTATTTTGAAGAGTAAAAACAAAAGCAAAAACAAATAGCAGAAACAAAGACAGAAACAGGGTTACAATACATATGTTACAGATTTTAAAAATAATAATAGCTACTTGACAGTGGTTATCCTATTATCTATTTTTATCATCAAATTCCCAGCCCTTTCTTGCTTTTTTTCCCCTGTTGTTCATTTTGAGACAAGAGCTAAGTTGGCAAAAGGTTGGGCTAGCAATTCTTCTGCCTCAGCCTCCAGGGGGTTAGTTCTACAGGCATAGCCACCATCCTTGCCTTGTACATTCATTGTTCATTGAGTACAAACTGGTGAAATGAGATAGGCCTTGATTTTCACATTTGATAGAGTGCCAAGAGAAGAAGGAACTTGCCCATTATTACACAGCTGTTGTAGACAGCTCCAGGTGCTAGAAACAAAATACCTTACACAGGATTCCTTAGATGACAGGAATTCGTTTCTCACAGTTCTTAAGGCTGTGAAGTCCAGCATCAATGTGCCAATTTAGTTCTTCAGTGATAGCCTTCAGTGATAGTGGCTTTCAGAAAACAGAATGGCAAAGAAAAAAAAGCAGGGAGGGCCAGCTCTCTGGAGTCCTTGTCTTTTCATACAGGCACTAATCCTGATAAGACAGCAGCCATCTCTATTACTTTATTTCCCCTCACTCCATTACTTTATCTAAATCTAGTTACCTTCCACAGACCCCCTTCACAAATAAAATCACCTTGGGGATTTGTGCCTTGAGGCACCAACCTAGAGGGGCCAAATTCAGAACTAAACTCAGGGCAGTTCCAGAACCCAGGGATCAGTGGCTTCAGTAACACTGAACAAACATTTGTTGAGGTCTCCACTGACGGGCACTGAAGCACAACATAATCAAGTCTGCTTCATCAGTGACATAAGAAAGGTACAGAAATTACTAGGAGAGCAAATACAAGAGTGACACCTTGCCCTTAATCTCTCAAAATACTCCCCCTGGATTTGAACCTGCTTGGTCTTCTTGCCACTTTCTGAATCACTTCTGGACTCTTCAGGACTAACCTTACAAGGTGCGAGAAAACAAATGCTGCTGCCCGTGAGATGAGTCCCACCTGACAGAAAGGCAGCCTTGTCATGTGTCCTTGTCCACCTTATCTACCTGAGTGGCAGTCGCGCGACTTGTGGCTCTTCCCCAAAGTAAAAATGACCAGGAAAGATAAACTATTTGAATGGTTTCAGGACACCAAGGCAGGCAAGACAAGCCACCAAAGATACTCAAGAAAGAGGATGGAATTCCAGAACAGCTTCAGAAAAGTGGCTGTGTTCGAAGCCAGGGAGAGTTTTCAAGGAAGTTTGACAACGTTTTATTATATATACTCAAATATGCACCGTATTATTTGATCACGGAGAGAAAAAGTGAAAACGTTCTCAGCAGACAGGCACTATGGGCCGGGACAGCCCAGGAAGGGCAGTGCCGCCAAAAGGCGCCTGCAGTCTGTGGAATGAGGCAGAGCCAGTTTGACCACAGGGAGCTGCTCATCACGTGGGTTTCCTCGCCCCGCTCTGCACTCGGGGACACCATCTGTCCTTACTGTCATTTCCCGAGGGCTGGGACCCTCTCATTATTGATACTGGCGACCTTAGTCCAGGTCTCTGCAGAAGTGGGTACAGAAATCACAGGGTAACCGAAGGAAACAAAGCCCGAGGGGACTCGCAAAGGCTCCGCGGGTGCCAGGGCGAAATGGGAAAGCAGCCGAACGAGAAAGGCTGGGAGGCAGGTGTAGGGCTGGTGCTACGAGGCTGAAGAAACCGGACTCTGCCCCACTCGCTGGGGCGCTTCAGGCCCGGTCCCTGCAGGCCAGAGAACCAGCCTAGGCCCGGCCCGGCGGCGTAAAGACCCTGCGGCCGGGCAGCGGGCAGCGGGCAGAGAGTCGTGTCGCGGCTTCAGCCGGCGACTGCCTCGGCGGACGGCCCGGGTCGGCCTACAGGACTCCCTAGTTTATCCCGTTTGTCCGAAAACCATTTCCAGACCTCAAAGAGAGGGCGGTCCCCGGAGGAAATTGAAAAATACCCCGCAGGGCGGGAAAGCCGGAGCACCCAGATCCCGACGGCTGACGACCAAGCCGCGCAGCGCAGACCAACACCCGTTCCCGGAGCGAGGCCAGAACGCGCCCCCACGCCCGCAGAGCACCGCCACCACCCATCCCGCGCGCCTCGAGGCCTCGGGGTCTGAAGCGGAGGTGGGGTCGTCTGCGGCCAGGGGCGGGCAGAGCGGGTGCGTGCGGCTGGCAGGCGGGAGAAGCTAGCTGTTTTGTGCTCTGATTGGCTTTAACTGAATAAGGGGCGGTGTCTTGCAGGCAGTTCGGCGGACCGGCATTGGACGCTGCATGGGGAAGGCGTGGTTTTGTGAAGTCAGTTCCGGTCGGTGTAAAACCCCCGGGGCGGCGGCGAACTAGCTTCAGATGCTTCTGGGTAGCGGTGGGAAAAGCGCTAGGGTCTCTGTGTGTGAACCTGCGAGCCCTGCGCTAGAGCGAAGCGGCGAGGGATGGCGGCCACCGGGACCGCGGTCGTCGCTTTCACAGGCAGGTTCCTGGTCCTGCTACTGCTCGGGCTCACGGCGCCCTCTGCGGCGCTGGCCGGCTACATCGAGGTGAGGACCAGGGAGCACTCGAACGCCGTCCCCTCAGTCCCCCGGTGGAGCGCGGCCTGGGAACGGGCTGCGGGATCGCGGCGGGCCGCGCTGGGGGCGCTGCGGCGGGTCCGGCGCGCTCTCCCCCGCCCGCCCCTCTTGGCGCAGTGCTTAGCGCTGGAGGTCGTTGAGCCGCCCGCGCCGCAGAGGCCACAGAAAAGGCGTCCGGGCTTCGGACGCGGGGAGCCGCGCCGGCCGCGCAGCTCTGAGGCCGCCCGAGCCGCCTCGGGGACCCGGCCGCCCGCTCCCCCCTCCCCGGGGACTGTGTGCGCCGCTGCCATGAGCCCCGCAGTCCGCCCCGCGCCACCTCGGAGGGGCCTCGGCTCCTAGCCTTGGCGCCGTGCAGCCTTTGTGGGCCCGGTGGGGATGCAGTTCCGCGGCTCCGGTCCTCTGCGGGCGGCGGGAAGCGGGGCGGTGCCGCGGCGAGGCAAGAGGGAGCGCTCCCCGTTCTCGGGTCGGAGGTTTGTGTTGGCTCCTTTCGGGGTTCAGCCAGACGGGAGGGGACCCGAGACTGCGTGGTAGCAACTCCTGAAATGGTACTTTCCGGAGTCTGAGTCTCGGGGTGCCCCGTGATCTCCCCGCGCCGCGGCGTGTTGGGCCACCAGGGTCGGGCTCTGCGGCGCGGTCTGCAGCCCTGGTCGCCAACGAAGACGCGGGACTTTTTTTCCTGCCCTGGTAATAGTGCTGGAACTGCCGGGCTGGAATATGTTTCTGGTGTAGTCTAGATCTTGTGTGTGATGCCCCGTATTTAAAAATCACTGTTGGTTTCGTGTATAGCTGATTTTACAGAGATATGAGGCAGGATTTGATGAAATGATCATGTCCTGAGAACTTTTTAATAAAAACTCAAACTTAGAATGTTCTTTTCTACAGATTGTGTAAATATTTCCACGGGTAGAAGAAATCTAATAAAACATCTCGAATGCGTTAAAACCTTTCTATTGATCTGGCTTCAACCTTTATGACTGAGGGATAAAGGCTACATTTTAAGTAAAAATATAGTTAATATTCGTATGAACGACTTTTAGATTATTGTAGTTGCCACATTATGGCTAGGGCTGTACTTAAGATGCTGCGAGAAAAGCTGCTACATACAGATGCAGGGTGGGAAGGAAACGAAGAAAAAGATTTTGTTTGTAAAATGTATCCAAGTATGAAGACGGATGTCAGAAAGCATTCACATTCTTGTTTCGCAGGAAGATGAGAAACTTCAGGTACAGGCAAATTCACAATAAAGGCTTCGTCACTGTTAAAAAATGTGTTCTTACCTACAGAGTAAGAAAAATAACAATCAGAATTAGTTGTGGATTAAATTTTTGTTGTTAGCCACCCATTGGCCATTTGAAGTCTGCCTAGATAGTAATATTAATGGTTTTGCAAAAATGCTTTTTAAATGTTTTATGATTACTTCTATTTTTTGAAAACTGTAATTTTGCTCCCGCTAAGTTAATCCTTCCAGTGTCTTTTTTTTTTTTTTTTTGCGGGGGGGGGGTCAAGCTGGCAGAGTTTTGTTCACATGTACTGTATATAAATTTGATTTTGTTTATTTGCTGCTAGGCAAAGGATTGCATAAGCCTTAATTTAGATGAGAATGGCCTAAATCAGGATGTCTTTGGGAAGGCCCTTATTAAGATTAGCCAAAGGGATTCTGGCCAAATCCCTGATCAAGTTGCTTGGCACAGAATTATTGATTGGCAAATCTTTAGTGTTGCTTGGTGTTGACTAAATTAATCTCTTACACCTGTTTAAAAAGAAAAAAAGACCCACCTCTACTCAAGGGTCACTTCCTTTCTTAAATCCAAGTATGTTGGTGCTCATATGTGGGAATCAAAAGAAGTATTTGTGCTGAAGTCATGTATCCACTACACAGTGAAAGATTAGGCTTCTCAGAGCCAGAACTTGAGTTTGTTTTCCACATCGGAAGACCAGATTGTTCATTTTAAGAAACCACAACCCCAAACTGAGGAAGAGGAGAGGAAGAGGCTTGCTTAGTTTTTTAAAATAGAGTCTCACTCTGTAGTTCAGGCTAGCCTTGAATCTGCAGCAATTCTCCTACCTGCTCCTCACAGTGCTGAATTATAGGTGTGCACCACTACACCTGACCTTTTGTTGATATTTCTGAAGGGTGGTATGGCGAATTGGGAGAAATACTTTGGTATTCTGTGTCATAACTGTTCAATCAATAAGGTCCTTTTATAAAAGTGATTTGTTACCACACAAAGCAGGGCCATCTTCATAGTGTGGGCGCATCATGGTTGAGTTTGGAATGTGGCTAGTGTGGCTGAGGAGTGAATTATTTTATTTAATTTTCATTAATAGAAGCTTACATATTAAAATAGTGATTGGAAAGCTTTTAACCTAAAAACAACTTGTGTTGTGAATTTGTAGGAGCACTGAGCTACCCTCCCCCTCCTTTTACCAAATTGTGTTTTGAAAGGATCTTGCTAACAAAACCCCACAACAGCCTTGAATTTAGGATCATCCCTCAGCCTCCTGAATAAATGAATGGGATTACAGGACTGCATCATCTAGTTTGTTAATAAACATTTTTTAGCCGTTCATTTTATGAAATCTAAATGCAAACCACCATGTATTTCTCATTATAATATACTTTCTAAATTGAGATGTAGTTGGGAATGGTGATGCACACCTAGAGTACCAGCCCTCAGGAAGCTGAGGCAATAGGGTCACATCTTTTTTTTTTTTTTTTTTTGATGGAACTTGGGACACTGAGTCATCTCCCTGGCCCCTGAGGGTCACATCTTTAAAAAAAAAAAAAAAAAAGCTACATTGTAATGTACTGTAAAGTGTAAAATATACAACAGATTTTAAAGATAGTGTGGGAAAATTGTAAAATATCTCAATTTTATATTGATTACATTGAAATGAGGGTTTTAGATATTTGGCTAAATAAGATGTATTGATATTAATTTCACTTTTTAAGACTCTAGTGCTACATATGTAGTTTGCATGTTTCTTGTTTAATCCTGATTACAGTCTTGATTGTTGTTGGTCTGTAGTTAGCACGATTTTTGAGTATATTACTCCATTTTTTCCACTAATACCTTGCTTGAAGTTGGCCCAGTATGATCTTGTTTTTGTTGAGGCAG
Source organism: Ctenomys sociabilis (assembly GCA_004027165.1). Classification (NCBI taxonomy): domain Eukaryota; kingdom Metazoa; phylum Chordata; class Mammalia; order Rodentia; family Ctenomyidae; genus Ctenomys; species Ctenomys sociabilis. The sequence continues at coordinate 14,946 of PVKA01031773.1, read as the reverse complement.
TTTTGAATATATTTTTTCCTGTTACTTTTTCTGTTAAGAGTTTGTTTATTTATAAATGAACTTTTTATTTTTGTATACAGTCACGGGCAGTTCAGGCTGGCCTTGAATTCGATATGTGGCCCAGGTTGGCCTCAAACTTTCTGCAGTCCTACCTCAAACCTGAGCGCTGGGATGACAGGTGTGTGCCACCACACCCAGCAAATTTTTAGAAATGATTTTAAATATATTAAAAAAAAAAAAAACTTATAGAAACAACTCTCTTACCGTTCTCCATATGTACTGCTGATGTTTCCTATGTGCAGAGTTTGTTTTCATGGGCTGGGTGGTGTGTAGCTCAGTGGTAGAAAGCCCTTGCCTTGTGGTTGTGGGTTCACTACTCAGCCCTCAAAAGCTTTTTTTTAATCACATTTTTGCTGAACTATTTGAAAGTAAGTTGCATACAGTATTCCCTTTCCTTTTGAAATGCTTAGTGTGTATTTCCTAAGAACCAAGGACATTCTCTTACATAACCTTAGTAACAGTTCTCAATCTAAGGAAAGTTAATATACTGGAAAAAGTCTCCAGACTGTATGTAATGTTTTGTCAGCTCACATAGTAGTGTCCTATATAAGCATTTGAAAATATGGCTATTTTGAAGACAAAAGGAATTTTTTTATTCATGGCAGTAATATGTGAAAGAATTTTTTGTTTTTTGCAGGACCGGGGATTGAACTCAGGCCCTTGCCAGGGAAGCACTTATTCCACTGAGCCGTGTCCCCTGCCCCAAGAAATGTTTTTATGAATAAACATCAGATTTTTTTTCTGATACTAGGAATCAAACTCAGGACCTCACAGTGGCCAGGTAGGCACTATACTACTGAGCTATGCCCCCAACCCTAAAAATGAAATTTTTTAACTTAACACTATTTTGATTTTAGATAAGTCAAAACGTAACTTTCCAAAATTCTTTACATTATTCACCCTTTCTGAATTCTCAGGCTTTCTTTCCCATTTTGTTTTTAAAATTAGAAGAAAAATCATATAGGTAATATGTACTCCTTGTGTAAAAGTACAGATAGTAAGTAGTTAAAAATAACTTGAATTCCTACCTGCAGGGAAACCTCACTGGACATTTGGTATTCATACCCTAGTCAGTGTTGGTAAGCCCATGGCACACTGCCGCAGCAAGCTGTTATTGTGGAAAGCTCTAAAAGGTTCCCTGTCACTGCCCTAGATTTATCATGTACAAACATTTTATTAAAACGGCACCCATGATACATTAAAGCTGCTACCTAACAATTCTTTTGAATTGTCCTAAAATAAATGACTGAAAGAATACTCTTGACAAAAAGTGGAAGCAAGCCTTTGTACAGCAGTTTATGCTTGCTGTGGAGGGTCAGTGGAGAGGATTTTAAATTGACTATGATTCAATTTCAGTGATTTGTTTTTTAGTGGGGTAAACTAGATTACCTTGGAGCTTAATTAAATTTAGTATACTGTACCTTGATTTATGGCCCAAGATGGAGTGCACCCATGTAGGTGCATTCAGACAGAAATGGCTTCCAGTCCCTTGCATCAGGCACAGCTAATAATTACTTTTTGCTCAGGGAATTTTTCTTGCATAAACATCATGAAGTATTTATTATGTTGGGGGGGCAGTGTTGTGCCAGACCCTTGTGTCTGCTAGGTAAACTCTCCCACGGAGCTACACCTCCATTCCAAAGCATTTATTTTTTTTAACTAACTCTTTTAAAACATAATTGTAATCTATTTTTAAAATAGGTTTTTTTTGTTTTTTTTTTTAAAAAAGCTGACTTCGTGGAACTGGGGATTGAACTCAGGTCCTTGCACTTGGCAGGCAATCACTTATTCTACTGAGCTATTTTCCTGCCCCCCCCCCCTTTTTTTAGGGAAGAGTCTACAGGGTGTCCAGGGTCTCACTGGTAGATCAGTCGGACTCGTAATGATCCAGACTCATAGTGGTCCACCTGTTTACAGCCTCCCAAGAGCTGGGATTACAGCCCTGCACGATCATGCCCAGCCAGTGTCAATTGCTGGCTCAGCAAGCCCTGGGGGCGGGGCCAGCATGGCAAGTCCCTGTGCCTGCTTGCAGGCGCTTTAATCTGCTGAGCTATTTGGCTGTCCCTTCATTTGTTATCGGACTCGTGCTAACTCCTGTTAGATGTTTCTGTGGTAGGTCTGAACAACTCAACAGTAAGAAACAAACCTGGACAGTTGTTTTTACTCTACAAAATGCACTTGCATGTGATTACCTATCCAGAGAGCCTCAATGGGGACCTTTAGGATTGTGAGTTTCAAAGGCCTCCCAGGGCACTCTAATGTGCACAGGATTGCTGCAAACCCGCCAAAGTGCATTGGGCTCTGGGTACTGTGTAAGTCCCTACCAGTCTAATAAAGTAGGGTGTTCTTACCCTGTAAAGAGAGGTCTGTGGTGTGTGGAGCCCAGGTGAAGCTCACAGAGCTCACACGGCGTAAATCTGTCCAGTCTTCTGTGTGGAAGTGTTTCAGTGTTTACCCTTTGATTGTAGATTTCTTTTTATTCGTCTGTCTTTTCCACTATTAAAAACCTGACGCCTGCCTGACACGCACAAGCTCCTGAGCTTGATCCCTGGTACCAAAAAATATATTAAAAACCTGATAGGAATATTTTTTTTAAAAGTAACCAATTGCTTACAGGTTGTAAGTTACAACCATTGTATACCAAACCTAACAGTGATTCTCTGGAGCATGTCACTTCAAGAAGACTACCTTTTACATTTTCCACTAGTTATTAGTTTTTAAGCTTCTGTATCTTTTTGGTAATGTACAAGTTCTCTTTAGTAATAGGCTTATTTCTCTTTGAATTCTGACAAAAAATTTTTAAAGTAATTGTGATCCTGGTGGGGGGTGTTTATAAGCACGGAGTATATTTGACATTTGGAAGAAAAAAGGCTGCTGCATCAGATTTAGAGTCAGTGGCCATTTTCCAGTGGGACCAGAAACTTTGGAGGGGCACTTGTGATGCCAGCCCCCCACTTCCGCCTTCTTCAGCCTTCTTCAGCCTGCTCCCTGGGGCCACCAAATGGCAGTATGTGGAGGGATGAGGCAGCACGTGCAATGGAGCTGGGTGTGTACCACCGCACCCAACTTCTTAGTTCTCCTAGTTTCAGACCTAGGCTCCAATTTAGGACCTCCCACATGCTAGAGAAGTATTTTGTCACTGAGCTACATACTCCACCCCTGTATTTCCCTTAAGGGTGAAGATACCTTTTTCAAAGTCCAGCCATAATAAAACCCGTTAGGTGTCACTTGTCAGTGATTGTATCCTGTGCTTCCAGCAAGCCTACGCCTCAGGGAGAACATCAGCTCAGTTGCAGTCCATTTCGGAGCCTGCTTTTGAATCAGATGTCCAGGAGGAAAAAGGATACTTGAATCAAATAGGGCGTTGGTTATTGGTGGTAACAGCCCAGTGACCATGACATGGACTTCTCCCGTTGCTAAAGGGAAGAAGTAGTTCTTCCAGTGGGTTGAAAGCTGGTGAATTGAGGCATTGGAGGAGCTTCTCATCTGCTTTGTTTTGGAGGGATAATGCATACAGAACAAAATGGCTGGAAGAGTGTGAAAACTTTCACCTGGCTGAACTACAAAGGAGATGTATAGCCTGCTGAAGAGGTGGAGAGATTTAGTAATGGTGGTAAAGGATGTGAATATCTTCAGGTGTTTTTCCTGTTCTGAGGAAGGCTAAGCAGATGACAGTCCAAGGCAGAAGCAGGACTTGTACTTGGAGAGATGAGCTGATAGATAGCACCCTCTTTTACTCCTTTTCATTATAGCTGTCTGATCTACTGCATACAAAAACACTGACATACATAGCTAACCTCTAATTTTGCTAAATCTTAGCACTTCCTATATTTGCTTTATCCTTTCAAAAAAAGCCCACATACTACAGGTGCAGAAATAAAACATTATAAGGGCCTCACTTGAACTTTCCAGAAGTAACTATTATCTTAAATTGTAGGTTTAGATTCTCACATGTTTCCACGAAGTTTGCTCAAGCTTCTCTTAGAGTTGTAATAAATGATTTATTAACACACAGTGTTGATGTTGTGATGGTTTTAGAAGGTAAGACTAGGGGCTGGGGAGATGGCTTCTAGAATAAGCACTTGCCTGGTAAGTACAAGGGCCTGAGTTCAATCCCTGGTTCTACAAAAAAAAAAAAAAAAAAGGTAAGACTGTCAAAATACTTGAATTGAAAATAAATATACAGTATGATCTTACTATCAAAGAGTGCCAAACATCCTTGCCTCCCTACCCAATGGGGAAAGCCCTAGAGTGTTTTTAAGCATTTTAAAAGTAGGCAAAAGGAAGTAAGTTTCATGTACATGGAATAATCGTTCAGCATTCTTTGCTTGGTATTAAATGTTTTTGAGAGTCATTTGCACTGTGCAGCTGTGGTTCGCTCCTGTTGTGGTTTGTTTCTGTTGCTGTGTATTATTCTACTGTATGAATTAATAAGTGTGTTCTGTGGATGGACATTTGAGTTGTTTCCAGCTTGAGGTTACTAAGATAATGCTGTTATTTCTGTGGTTTGCCTGTTAATGTCTCATCTTTCAGTGCTTTCTTCTTAAAAAGTATATTGTCAGAAAAGATGTTAGGTGTTTTGTTTTTTTTTATCTTCCTTGGGAAATCTTATCTGGAGGACAAAAGCATTCTGTATTAGCTTATTAGGAGCTTCACTGGCTTTCACTTCACCTTTGGAGCTATGACTTATTTCCAACTTTTTGTTGTTGTTGTGGTTCTTTTTGAACATATAGAGCAAAGATCCTTTTCCCTATTTTTTCCATGTGGCAGTGCATCCTGTAACATATGGATAGGCTCCATTTATTGTCAGGTTGTCCTTTCCCTTCTCTTTGTCATCTTTATTATAAATAAAGTATCCCTTTCTGTATGAATTTGGGCTTCTGTCTTATATGCCTCTGATTTCTGTCTCTTTGCACTAATAAGTTGTGTGTTATTCTTGTGATTATTTCAACATTCCCCTACCCCCAATGCTAGGGCTTTCACAGTGAGCTACATCCCCCTCCCTCTTGCCCTCCTCTCTCTCTCTCTGTCTCTATCTCTTCTTTTTTTGTATTTGGTACAGGGTCTCACTACATAGATCAGACTGGTGTTAATGATCCTCCCAAGTGCTGGGATTGCAGGTGCTCACCACCACGCCCAGGCTCAGTCACTGTCTCAGTGCTTTAGTCCACTCAGCTATCTGGCTGGCCCTTCTTTTTTTTTTTTTTTTTTTTTTTTTTTTTTTTTTTTTTTTTTTTTTTTTTTTTTTTTTTTTTTTTTTTTTGTATTTTGAGACCTTTTCAGTAAGCTGCCTAGGGTGGACTCAGATTTACTATTCAACTTCTGTCTTAGCTTCCAAAAGTGCTGGGATTACAATTAGTTGTTGTCACCTTCAGCTAATAGGGACATTTTATTCGTACTAAAGCAAGCCCTTTACCTTGCTAGCCTTCAGTAGTGTCTTGGCTGTTATTTAACTCATTTGTTTTCGTACACATTTGCCACATTCTATGAAAAGTAACTGCCAATTGAAGTTTTATTTATTTATTTATTTATTTTCAGTTGAAGTTTTGATTGGGATTGCATTAGGTCTGTTATGCAATTGAAAGAAGCTGACATTTCTAACATTGAGTCTTTCAACCCTGGAAAATGGCTTATATCTTTATTTAGTCCTGTCTACATCAATATTGTATGGCTGTCTAAATAGATATGTCTTCTGTTGGGATGGCCCATCAACCCCACAGACTGGCCCAGAAAGTCCTGCAGGAGCCTGTGGGCATGGAAACACCAGCTGGGATTCCTCTATCCACAGCCTTACCAATTCCTGGGTCCCCAGCAGCTCCAGTAAGTGGCACTCAGGCAATGCCAGTATCTTTTTTTTTTTTTGGTCTTTTTGAGACAGGGTCTCGCTATGCAATTCAGGCTGGCTTTAAGCTCACTTTGTAGCTCAGGCTGGTCTCGAACTCACAACAATCCTCCCGCCTCAGCCTCCCGAGTGCTGGGATTACAGGCATGCGCCACCACGCCAGGCTTTTTCTTTTTCTTTTTCTTTTTTTTTTTTTTTAATGCCAGTATCTTTGGGAGGAGGTCCTTCTACTGTCATAGAGACTAGGTTCTCCCCTCACAGCAGCACCAGACCAAGGACTTGTTTCTCTTCCCGTTCTGCTTGCTTAGAGTTCTTTGGCTTGATCTTCCCAAATTCATCACAATTACAGAGGATCAAGTCCATATGTTTGTCGAAAGCCTTGAAGGTGCTGATGAAGATTTGGCCATCTTGCAGGATGCACCTCATCCTGTAGGCCATGTGCTGCAGCATCTTGCTGCTCTTGCCCACCTTATGATGGCGGTTCTGATGGTTTGGATACATGCTGGATTCGCCTCCTCAGAAGCCTACACAGAGCCAGCAGCTTGTTTCCTGCCGCAGCTACCAGAAATGCCCCATTCCCAATTTAAATGTCTTTTCAAACTATAGGTTCCTGGTGATGATTTCTTTCCATCATTTGATTTTTTTTTTTTTTTTTTTTAGTGTATTTGGTTGTTACAGGGTCTCTCTATGAAGCAGGCACACACCACTATGCCAGAACTCTGGCTGGCTCAGCCATCGGGAATGGGAATCAAATATGCAGAAACCAAGCTGCAGTCTTTGTGTAGTCCTGTCAAATTTGGCTTGCCTGTAGGTTCACTTTACTTTGGTGTATCACCTCCAAATCTTTATATTCTCTGAGTATACTCCCTTCCCCTTTTCCACCATCAGTCTTGGATGCCAGTCTGATTTTCCTTAGTCCTTTCATGGTTTGTTCTGTGTGTGTACATGTGCGTGCGTGCTGGAGACAGGGTTTCACTGTGTAGTTCAGGCTGCCCTTGAGCTCTCTGTGTAGCCCAGGATGGCCTCAAACTTTAGCGATCTTCCTGCCCCGGTTTTTATAGTGCTAGGATTACAGGCACGCACCACCATGCTTGGTCTGCAGTCCTTCATATCATCGAGCTAAACCACTTTTTGCCAGGCATGGTGGCGCATGCCTGTAATCCCAGCACTTGGGAGGCTGAGGCAGGAGGATTGTTGTGAGTTCGGGCCAGCCTGAACTGCATAGTGAGACCCTGTCTCAAAAGGACCAAAAAATAAATAAATAAAATCAACCACTCTTTTCAGAATCTTCTAAGTTCTCTAGAGGGAAAGAGGGCCTCCCACGTTGTGCCCATCTCCCTGGGCCTCCACCTTCTCATGCACACTCACATGGGAATTTTTTTTTTTTTTTTTTTTTTTTTTGGTGGTACCAGGGATTGAACTCAGGACCATGCGCTTGCCAGAGAAGTGCTTATTCAACTGAGCTCTCTCCCCAGGCCCGGACATTGTAATTCTTTACTTTGTTTTGGACCCCTACTGTGTTCAGGCAAGAGTTTTGAATTTTTTTTTTCTACTCCTTAAGTTGGTCTGAATTATCTAGTGAATAGAGAAACAGATACTTGTATTGGTTAAGAGTAATAGGAATGCTGGGCATGGTGTTGCACATCCGTAATCCCAGCACTTGGGAGGCTGAGGCAGGAGTATTGCTGTGAATTTGAGGCCAGTTCTGTACTACATAGGGAGATCCTGTCTCAAAAAAGCCAAGAAGCAAACAATAATGAGAATTAGAAGAGTAATAGAAATGACTGTCTATGTATGGTAATTACTGTTAATGTCTTGTGTTTTTCTTATATTCATGAAAACTCCAGTCGTCCTGGGATTGGAAATGATTATCCCCTGCTTTATAAGATGCACAAACTATGGCATATATAAATTCAAGGGGTAATATAAAAACAGTGAATGTTTAAATTTTTAAACTTGTTATAGTAAAAGACACATTCATTGCTAAGAACAATGGATTAAGTGTGCTAAAAGAGAAGGGGATTAATACCAAGGTCTTTTACTACAGTAAAAACTTTTAAGTATTTTAATTTTTTATCACCATTTACAACATTATGGTGTTTCTTCATCCACGTTATTCACAGGATCTCACACCTTACAACTTCTGGCTCTTCCCCAAGGTTAAATGACCGTAGTAAAGGTTTTGAATCAGTTCAGGATGTGGTGGCAGCCAAAACAGTTCCCCTGAAGACATGAAAGGGAACTTCCAGAACTGTTTGACAAAGCAGCAAGAAGGACAGGGCTAAGTGTGTTGGAAGCCAGGGGGAATATTTTGAGGAAAATTAATGGGAACAGGTCTTTACTGCAATAAATTTTAAGTTTAAACATTCACTGTATTTTTCAGTTACCCCTTTTAAAGTAACTGGACCAAGCTCACAAATCAGGACATGATTAACTTTCTCTGAGATTTGTGCTAGCTGGGAAACAGTTGGCCAGGTGGAGAGAATATCTCAGATCAGCTTAGGATCTCAGGCTTGAGGCCAGTCTAGGCAACTGTAGTTGTGAAACTATCCTACAATAAAAAAAGGAAATGAAAGGGCTGGAAGTGTAACTCAGCATTCCCTGGGTTCAGTCCTTACTATTGCAAAACCCAAACTAAACAAAATCTTTGGGGCTGGGGGCATAGCTTAGTGTGGTAGCCTGCTTGCCTAGCTGGCTTGAGGCCCTGGGTTTTATGCCCAGCACCTCAAAAACTTTGAAGCAGCTGGTGACTCTTGCAGTATATCCTGTGTCAAAAAAGAAATATGTCATTAAAAAAAAAAAAAAAGAAAACCCTTAGAATATAATAGTAGCCAGCTCACCAGTTTAGCAAGCCCCATGACAAAGTGGAAGGAAAGGAGGTGCTGGGACGTAGGTCCGTGCAAAGGATTTATATTTAATCTCCAGCACTGTAAAAAAGCCAGAGTGCGCCCCCCTCAGAACTACAGTTTATAATTGAGATACATAGCTATTTTGTTTTTTCCAGTTTTGTCTTCTGCACATCTTTATTTCTAAAAAAAAAAAAAATCCCTCTTTTGGTTTGTAGCCCATTTTTTCTGAACATAATGGCTAACTTTCCAAGCTATTAAGTATTTCATAACATTGGTTTTTGACTGAATCATGCTTCATGGTCTGAGACTTTTGAACTTTCTGAAACTTTCTTTCTTTCTTTCTTTATTTATTTTGGTGGAAACGGGGATTGAACTCAGACCTTTGCGCTTGCCAGGGAAGCGCTTATTCTACTGAGCCATCTCCTTGGCTGTGAAATTTTAAATGTCCAGTGTCCAGCCCTTTGTGCCCTGAATTTGAATTTGGCATATATATGCTTCATTTTGAGTCATGATGTAGAGTGCTGCCAAGAAGCCAGGAGTTGGATATTTGTAGCAGTGTTGGAACTGTTTGAGCATTTTACATTGTGCCCTCACTTTTGTAACACTGAGGGGGGAAAAATAGGAAATGGTACTTATTTTATGGATGAGAAGCATGTGATTTGATAGAATTGAGGCTTGTTTGGTGCTTTCTAGCCAGAAATTCTTTGAACTTAGGTCAACATTCATTGGACTCAGTTGTACAGGAATGTTTAAAGAATGGTGGAAGTACATTTTTAAGAATTTTCTCTTCCTAAAACACAGAAGTAATTGAGATTTGATAAATTGCCAGCTTCCTAGTAGCAGAATATCCAGAAGCATACACGTTCTGTGACTTGCCCCTATTTTCAAGAATACTTTGTATGTGAAAATAGTAAGACTGCCTGTTTTATGATGTAATTGATTTATGCTTGGATGTGTATGTTTCTAGTATTTCTGTGGAGTGAGCAGTATACAGTGCTTTCTTTTTTTTCACTCTTATTCACAGTATTCCAGTTGACATTTAGAAGAACCTTTGGATGTAGCTTGATCAGAAGTTGCAGACATTCCATGATAATTGGTTCATTTGAAGTTCTTAAAAATCATCATTAAATTGATACATACAAGGCATTGTGACAACAGATAACACTAAATCTGAAGGCACTATGTAGTTCCTAAAGTAATAAACAAAAAAAGCTTTTACGGTATATTATCAACACTTTTCTAGCCTTTTAGCATAGACTATTTCAATCTTTTACGGTATATTATCAACACTTTTCCAGCCTTTTAGCATAGACTATTTCAATCTAGCTTGTCTATTTTTTTTCTTTTTTACTGTTTATTTTAAGGGAACAAAAAGCCATAGTTCCTAATGAAATTTTCTTCCTTGACTGGTTAGGAACCTGTCTATCCCCTTTTCAAGAGAATTTCTGTTTAATATAACATTAGTTTTTCTTCTTATTAGAACACCACTCTATATCCCCCATTCTGTTTCTTAGCAGCTATTAGAAAAGTGATTTTAATATTGTTCTTAAAAGGTTAAATACAGGGCCGGCCAAATAGCACAGCAGATTAAAGCACCTGCAAGCAGGGGCGTTTGATCCCTGGGCCTGCTGCTGCCGAGATGGTGATTGAGACTGGGGGTGGTGGCGAGCGCCAGTCACCCCAGCTCTTGGGAAGTTGTAAATAGGCAGATCACTACAAGTTTGATCTAGTAGTGAGACCCTGAATACCCTGTAGACCATTCCCTAAAATTAAAAAAAAAAAAAAAAAAGGATGAAATACAAAGTATCATCTAGCCAAACAGAACCATTGTGTGTGACTTTACATGTATATACAAAGCACAATGTTTGAAGGAGCATGTCCTATCATAGAATGTGGATGTATGAGGAATGTTGGGGCTGCTCTCCACTGGACAAATGGATCTTCATTAAAATATCCCTAGAACAGTCTGGTTTTATGGTGCTAGAGACAGAACCCAAGGACCTATCTGTGCCTGCAGCCCAGAACTTTGAAAATTCAGCAGGAATCATCTAGGAAGAAAAGAAGAAAAGAAACTAGAAAGGAAAAGATAACTAGTGAATCAATGTAGGAGATCCCAAGATAAATAAGATTTAAGAAGGAACAATAGCAGCAGTACTGTATTGGGGTTGACTCAGTCCAGGGAAAGCTTAGAGCAGGAAGTGACACACAGAGGCACATTATGTTGAAAATTTAGAATACTGTGAGAGGGAAGACAAAAAAAATAGGCCCACACAAGGAATCAGATCAGTTTTAGATTTATCAACAGCAGTGCTTGAAGCTAGAAGACCTGAATTTCTGAGGAAAAACAATTTCCAACCTAGAATTGAGTGCTTACGCAAATCCTAGTAGAGTGTGCACATCAAATAAAAGGTTAGTGAGTAATTGTGTTTGAAAGTTACCATTTGTGTGCCCATGTAAGGCACCAAAACTGGAAGTAAGAAGAAAAACAAGAAATCAGAGAAGCAGAAGGAATTTTTAAGGCAGATGACCACATGATAACAGATTCAGATGAAGGAGGGAGATTCAGACTGAGGAGGCTTGTCATCAGAGGGAATTGAAGCCATCTGATCCCATAGTGCATCTGGTGCACTCTAGGGAGTCTTGACCTTTTTTTTTGGACAGTTTCATGGAGAAAGAGCAGTCTGTATGGTGCCTGTGGCACCAAGTAGATAGAGAGAAAAAAAAAAGTTGCTTCCTCCTAGGGGGAATGGATGCCCCTAGGGGGTGTCATAATGGTACAGAAGTGTACAGAGGTATATCGGTAATGAAAATAGGGACATTAACTTGACCAGTGGGATAAGTGAGTAGGTGGGTGTTGGTGATTTAAGAGTTAAAACCTTTTTCACAGAGCTGGATGTGGTGGCGTGTAGTGGTGTATACCTGTAATCAAGAGTGTGATTGCTGTTGGATCCCTGGGCCTGCTGTGCTTGGCTTGGGCCTGTAATCACAGCTCTTGGGAGATCAGCTCGTGGGAGGCTGTAAACAGGCAGATCACTACTAGTTCAATTTAGTAGTGAGACCCTAAATACCCTGTAGACCCTTAAGGTAAAAAAAATAAATAAACAAACAGTATGATTGCCACAAGTTTGAGGCCTTCCTGAACTACACAGCAGGACCCAATCTCAAAAAAAAAAAAAAAAATCAACAAAAGAAATACAGCATGCTATTCAGAAATGTGGGGATTAAAAAAAAAAAAAAAAAGGAAGGCCTGATAACCCTGAAAGTACATCTACAGAGTGCCCCTTATGTTATCAGAGGGCTGTTCTTCCAGTACATTGTTCTAGGCTTGTATTATATGGTTTTTCATATTGTCTTTGTAGAATCATTTGGCAAAGATTGGTATTGAATAGAATGAAATGTAGAGTCCTGCACTTTTTCCTCACTTTATTTGACATTCTTTGTGAATGTGCTTATATGCCACTAGTACAGTATTGATTTAGAAATCATTCACTGTATTTTTTTTTAAAAATATTTTTTTATATATTTAGTACAAGATCCACAGGGTCTCACTATACACAAATTGGACTCATAGTGATCCTTCTGTTTTCAGCCTCTCAAACTCTGGGATTACAAGGGTGTGCCACCAAGCCCATTCTCAATCACCTTCTCAGTGCACCCTGGGGGCAGAGCCAGCACACATGCTGGGGATTGAGTCCCCCAGGGTAATTTTTATTTTTTAAAGAGAGTACAAAATAGTATTAAAGCAGAAAAATTTCATGCAATACAGAATTTCACTAAATAACATGAATTTCACAGTATTTGTTGTCTTCACATCAATTGTTCATGAATGCAAAATTATAAGAAAAAAGAAATATATAAGAAATTAAAAAGGAAAAAGATCAAATAATTGAAAAAAGGTGGCAGAACAGATTAACCACTAAATGCTTTCCACCAACTAGCAGAAATCCACAGTACAGTTGTACAAGCCATCCTGTTTTTATTTACTATTTTGTGTGGCTTTTTGTTTTTGGTATTGTTTTTGTTTTGGTCTTTTTGAGAATGTTTTTCTGTGTAATTCATACTGGCCTTGAAGTCACTTTGCAGCCCAAAGGCTGGCCTCAAACTCCTAGCAATCTTTCTCTCTCAGCTTCCCAAGAGCTGGGATCACAGATGTGTGCCACCACTCTTGGCTATCATTCACTGTTGATTGTTATTTTAGCTAAATGTCTTGAAAAAAACCAGGAGCTTGGGCTTCAGAATCTAATAGTCACTTATTTAGATATAAATGATCATTAGCAATTATATTCTAGCTATTAATGCCAGGGTTTAGAAAAAAAAAAATTTCAGATACTTATTTGTAGTGCTGGGAGATAGATACTACAGCTAAGTAAGAAAGGTACTTAAGGGCCAGAATGGTTGTGAAGTCATCAGAAAGCCCAGTCCTGATGGATGAAAACAGGGTGCTTTTGCAGAGAGGGGAGGGCCTGGAGGCCAGGACCTTGGCTCAAGCGAGATACAAAGAAAGGGTGGTGCTAAAACAGTGGGTGGTGGAGGCTGACAGGGGCTATGCTAGAGGGTCTTGCAGGGCACAGTAAGGACTCAAGAGTCCTGTGGACTGGAAGAGCATCGCCTTCTGACTTGATTCAAAGTACCCAGTGGTCCGGTCTAGCTTCCTGAGAGCCACCTGACAAGATGAACAAAAGTGCTGTTCTTTCCACCATGTGGGGTGTGTTCGTGTGTGTTAACACATTTACATCCTTATTCTTTTTGAGTGTCGCTTTTCCTGCTGTCTTTTATGTGTTTATTTAGTGGTTAGATGGTTGAACCTAAGAAAGCAAATTAATGGCCAATACAGCAAAGCAGTAGGCAGACATATATTGACTTGTATATACTAGGTTTGTTACATTATTCTTTCAAATTGCTGATAATTACAATAATGCACATGGGCATGGGTCCAAGGCAGGAAGAGTTATTGTCTGGGAGCAGATCTGGTGTGAGCTGATAATACAGTCTGTTTATTTTAAATTTAAATGCTGAATAAATCATAGAAAAGATGTATTTTGACTTTGAGAGGGTAGAACAATTTCAAATTTCTATTTTCAGTTTTAGTAAGCATTTGAAGTTAAAGCAATTTTTATCAAGATATCTGAATATTGTTTCCATCTATTAAAATATTTAGTAAAATAACTAAAAATTTCCATTTATGTCTTTTTTAATTGATTACATTTATTGGTACATTTTAGGTGCATACACAATGTTCACACTCATAGAAATTTGTATTTATTATTTATGTATTTATTTGTTTTGGCGGTACTGGGGATTCAACTCAGGCCTTTGCACTTGCCAGGCAAGTGCTTATTCAGCTGAGCTATCTCCCCGGCTTCAGGGAAATTTGTATCTCTACCTGACACAAAACTTGATTCTTACGGTAAGTTTTCTCCCTGTCCTGAAAATCATTTTGGCAAAATCATCTTTCTTGTTACAAAACAAAGATACAGGTATTCACCTGAGAATTTCTTGCCTTTCAGTACTTGCCTTTCAGATCAAGAGCTAATTAAAGAGCTAATCTTGTGTTTTCCAGTATTTGGTTATCACAGAATGGTAAAGCTAAGAAGAAAGTTTTGGATAGATAAGGTTTTGCTTGATATTACAAAAAGAAAACTTTTTTTTTTTCTTTTTTTGCACAGACTACCCACTTATTTTTGCCATCATTTTATAAAGTACATTTTAATAGCAAAAAGTAAAAAAGAGAGACTTAGAATTCTGGGCTGTCATTCTCCAGAGAGAATGCTTGGGAGATCTATATCCTTACACATCTGTGTGTGGACACACATTTCATCAGACCTTTCCTTTATCTTTTTTGAGACGTAACCTCACTGTGTTGCCCAGGCAGGCTTTTGACTCGTGCTCCTCCCATCTCTGCCTCCATAGTAGCTGGGATCACAGGTGTGGACCATCGTTCTTGGCTTGTTTTTCTCATTTCTCAGAATGCCCCCCAAAACCTGTTCTAAACCTTTATTAGCTCCTTCATAGGTTGGCATCAGGTCAGCCGGAAGGGTGTTTGGGGTTTCACAAAGTATTGCAGTTTTGTGCTAAAATTTAGGTAGCACCTTATTTATATTGAAAAACAGTGAATAGCAGGGTCAAGAATGATTAAATACAAGGGGGCAGGGAGATGGCTCAGTGGAATGCGCAAGAGCCTGAGTTCAATCTCTG
>PVKA01031772.1:0-25945 GCA_004027165.1 Ctenomys sociabilis | reverse complement strand
AAAAAAAAAAAAAAAAAAAAAAAAAAAAAAAAAAAAATGAGGCTCCCAGTCCTACAAAGTAGGCTGTTTTTCCAGGAAATTAGAAGATCCTGCTGTGTTATGGGAGACTGAAAAATATTCCAAGTCCTGTAGAAAGTGATATAGATGGGTCTTCAAAACTGAAACACAGAGGTCCAGCCAAATAGCTCAGTGGATTAAAGCACCTGAAGGAGGCTCAGGGGTCCGGGGTTTAATCCCTGGGCCTGTAGCGCCAGCCCCACCCCAGGGGCGAGCTAAGATGGCAATTGACACTGAGCATGGTGGTGCATGCCTGTCATCCCAGCTCTTGAGAGGCTGTAAACAGGCAGCTCACTATTAGTCCGAACTAGTAGTGACTCCCTGAACATCCTGTAGACCCTTCCCTAAAAAAATGCAAGAAAAAAAAAAAAAAAAAGCCCAGGCAAGGTGGATTATACCTACAATGCCAGCACTAAGGAGGCTGAGGCAGGAGAATCATCTCAAACTTGCGGCCCAATTTAGGCTACATAATGAGACCCTACCCCCCAAAAAAGGGGATGTGGGGAGATGGCTCAGTGGAATAAGTGCTTCCCTGGCAAGCGCAAGGCCCTGAGTTCAATCCCCGGTTCTGCAAAATAAAACAAAACCCTGCAACAAGCAGCCCCATGTGATGACCCACACCTGTCATCCCAGCACTCAGATGCTAAAGCATGATGATCTAAAGTTGATCCCAGTGGAAATGGTAGCACATGACTGTATTCCAGCATTCAGGAGGCTGAACCAGGAGCTAGTGTCCAAATCTCAGGCTCCAGGGAACTTTCAGCTTCAGCCTACCCAGTAGCTAGGTCGCTAAATGCACACCACACCTGGCCTTAATGATTTCATTTTGAGGAGGCTAAGATGCAGATAGAGTTGAGACATGTCCTTCCCACCAGGATAGCATAGCCTGGGGCTGGGGATGGAACTGAGGCCCTCCGGAGCCTAGGCAGGCACTCAGTACCGAGCTTCAACCGTAACCTCTGTCTTGTTCCACTTATTCAGAGGATTATTTTCATTGAAATAAAATTCGCATAAAACTGGAACATATTGTACTGAGTATTGCACCACCATTGCCACCATTTTATCTAAAGAACAATCCATCCCTGTCCTCGCCCTAGCACCTGCCCCCCCATCTACTTCCTGTCTCTGGCTTTGCTCCCATCCAAGTACTAACCAGGCCCGACCCTGCTTAGCTTCCGAGATCAGACGAGATCGGGCGCGTTCAGGGTGGTATGGCCGTAGACTGGCTTTGCTTGTCCTGGGTGTTTCCAGTCCATGGAGCCCATGCTGTGTCCTCTGTGTCTGGTGTCTCTCAGCATGGTGTCCCCCTATACTGTGGAAAGTATCACAGCCTTGCTCCTTCCTGTAAGAGTGCTATTCCAGGGTGTGAGCGGACCTCATTGTGTCCCTCCATTCCTGCAACGATGGACAACTGCCCTCTTGCCACTTTTAGCTGTGTGAATCCCCATGCCGTGAATGTCTGTAGACAAGACTTCACATTAGCCAGATATGGCAGCACACTCCCTGTCATCGCTGCAGTTGAGAAGCTGAGGCAGGATTGCCTTGAGTTCAAAGCCAACCTGGGTGAAATCATATTGCATCCCTGCCGCTGGTAGCTGGATGTGTTTTAGCCTATCTTACATGAACCCTAAGAAAGGAATTGCTAGGCTGCGTGGTGACTCCACATTTTCCAGACCCATGTTTCTCCAGATCAGTAGCCTGTGCTACAACCCTACAATGGCATGTGAGGGTCAAGTTTCTCCACTTCTCCCCAACACTTACTATCCCTAGTGTTTGGATTCTAGCCATCCTGCCTGCCACATGTGAACTGCTATCTCCTTGGTATTTTCTTCTTTTTTAAATGTATTTTGTATAGGGTCTCACTATGCAGCTCAGACTCATAGTGACCCTCCTGTTTCAGCTTCCCCATGGTTGAGATTACAGGCCTGTGCCACCACTCCTGGTCTTGGCCAGCTCAACACTCCTGGGAGTGGGGCCCGCGTGACTTGTGATGCCAGGGAATTGAACCCCATTCCCTGCACTTGCATAAGGTGCTTAGTCTGCTGAGCTATCTTGCTGACCCTTCTCCTTGGAATAGCCTCTTTAGTCATGTGCATATTGACCATTTGTACCTTTTCTCTAGGAAAACTTCTATTTGGAGCAGAGCTGCGGCCCCTACAAGAGGGACCCGCCTTTAGACAGTGAACGGAGGCAGTCTTTTAGTTCCCCACCACCCCCGCTTGGTACCAGGGATTGAACTCAGGACCCTGTGCTTGCCAGCAAGCACTTATTCTACTGATCTATCTCCCTGGCCCCTAGACAAAGTGAATGGGAGGCAGGCAGGGCAGAAGCACCCTGAAAATCTAACAAAAGTGCATTCCAGGCAGCCGTGGCTGGTACAAAGGCCTGGGAGCAGGAGCGCACCTGTGAGGGCAAGGAAGCTGTGTGTCTGGAGCAGAGGAGCACAGAGGGAGGAGCGGATGGGCCAGGAGTCCGACAGGGCCCTGGGGGCTGCAGGGAAGATTTGGTGTGAGGGAGGTGGGAGCTACAGGAGAGCTGGGTCCTGATTCAGGTGCTCACAGGAGCCTTCAGACACCTACTATAGGGCAGGCAGGCTGAAAAGATGAAACCAGATAAGGTGGTGCTCACCTCTAATTCCAGCCACATGGGAGGCTGAGTCAGGGGGATTCTGAGTTCAAGCCCAGCCTGGGCAGTTCAGGAAAACACTGTATCAAAATAAAAAATGAGGCCTGGGGAGATGGCTCAGTGGAATAAGTGCTTCCCTGCCAAGTGCAAGGGCCTGAGTTCAATCCCCGGTTCCGCAAAATAAATAAAAAAAATAAAATAAAAATGAAAATGAAAAGCTTGGGGGGGGCACACAACTGTAATCCCAGGACTTGGGAGGCTGAGGCAGGAGGATTGTTATGAGTTCAACACCAGCCTGGGCCACACAGTGAGCTTAAAGCCAGCCTGAACTACATAGCAAGACAGTCTCAAAAACACAAAATGAAAAGGGCTGAAGATGCAACTCAGTGGTAAGTGCTTGCCAGCATGAGTGAGCCTCTGTGTTCAATTTTCTGCACTGCAAAAAGTTAAGATGAAGCTGAAATGGCCTGGAAGGTTGAGGCAGGACATAGCTCAGTGTACTGTGCCCTGGTTCAATGGCTAGCAGAGCAAAACAAGAACAAAAACCTAGATGAGCCGGGCATGGTGGCGCATGCCTGTAATCCCAGCACTCGGGAGGCGGAGGCAGGAGGATTGTTGTGAGTTCGAGACCAGCCTGAGCTACAAAGTGAGCTTAAGGCCAGCCTGAACTGCATAGTGAGACCCTGTCTCAAAAAGACAAAAAAAAAGCTGGGCGTGGTGGCGCATGCCTGTAATCCCAGCACTCGGGAGGCTGAGGCAGGAGGATTGTTGTGAGTTCCGAGACCAGCCTGAGCTACAAAGTGAGCTTAAAGCCAGCCTGAACTGCATAGCGAGACCCTGTCTCAAAAAAGACAAAAAACAAAACAAAACAAAAAAAAAGACAAAAAAAAAAAAAATCAAAAAACCTAGATGAGACCGGTATGGTGCTTTGTACCTATAACCTGTGATCCCAGCACTATAGAAGGATGGGGCAGGATTAGGAATTCAACCTATGCAATTTATGTAGTATTTCAAAATCATATCTGGCAAGTGCAAGGGCCTGAGTTCAATCCCCAGTTTCACTAAAAAAAAAAAAAAACAAACAAACAAACAAATAAAACATGAGGGATTGGGGTGCACTTAGTGTGAAGGCCCTGGGTTCTATTCCCAGTAAGACAAAAAGAAAATAGCGTTGGCTGAGTGAAGGAGCCCTGAGAATCTTAGGAAGTGGGAAGGGGCGCAGACCATCCCCAGTAAACATGGTGCAAGGCCAATCTGGCAGGGCGCAGTACCAGAGGCAGCCCCCGGGCGGCGGGCTAGTGCCCTTCCAGAGCAGCAGGTGCGTCTCCCGGACTAGGTCAGGGGCTGGGGCTCCGGACACTGAGCTCTGCAGTCTTGTCTCCCAGAGAGAAGCCCTGGACTCTCACTGCCTGAGTTCCCAGGGTACACTGGAAGCTGGCATCCAGAGGAAGTTCAATACCCGAGCTGTGTAGACGGCTGGGCACTGATGGCAGGGTGGGAAGAGAGTGTGTGTGGTGCCTTAGAAGTGTGAAGAGACGGGGGCAGACACCCCAGAGGGATGTTGCTGGGTAACAGGGCAAATGGGGGTGGCGACAGACGTTGGGTGACATTATACAGAGTGCAGGGTTGCTTGGGTCTCCAGGCAGGGGCGGGTTTTGTCTCAGCCAAGATCCCTAACACACCCTGGGATACCCTAGCCTGCTGTCTTTATCCTCTGGAGATGGGTGACTTTGGGGCCCCACTGGTGGGTCCAAGAGCATAGGGGTCTAGAGTCCACAAGCTGGGAGCCCTGCTGGAACAAACCAAAAGAGACACTAGAGTAGGCTTTTAAAAAGGATTTAATTAAATACAAGGATGAGCCCAGGTGGGGCAGGGGTGGGGCACTACCCATGGAAAGCCCACCTCCCCTGGGGTCCCTCCTGCCCACCCTTGAGGCCACACATGGAACCAGGTCCCAGTGACTCCTGGGGGGAGGGAATAGGCTTGGGTCTCTCCAGACCCCTGGACAGTAGACAGGGTCAAGGGTGGTGCTGTTTTGGACTTCCTGAGCCCTGGAACCACCACCCTACCCCTTGCAGAGGGTAAGCACAGGGCACATTGGGACCAAGCAGGACATATCCAGGGACACAAGGGACAGGAAGCCCTAGCCCCCCCACCCAACCCACCCAAGGACTAAGGCATCTCACTAACGCTGCCACGGGAGGGTGGGAGGTTGTGGATAGACAGGTCTGGCAGCCCTGACACAGAACGTGGGGGGCCAGCAACCCTCTGAGCCCAGCTCCAGAAGGGCATGCCCTACCACCTCCAGCTGGGACTTCAGTGCCACACCTGTATCCCTCAGCGCGGAGTGGGTAACAGGCAGAGAGGCAAGCCTCACCTAGACTCCGAAGCCCCAGTCAGAAGACAGGAAGGCCATGAAAGCCATTTGGGTGTCCAAAACTTCCTGTAGCTGATGGCTACACCTTCTGGGTCTTGTGCAGGGAACCTGGGTCCCCTCCATTGCAAAGGACACACACAGACCACAGCAGGAGAGCACTGTGAAACCCAGCAGGTTACCCTAGGACAGCTGCTCACCCCACCCCATACTTAGACCAGGGACCCTCCCCACACTCACAACCCTGAACAATTGACCACCCACAGGGACCTGCTCAGGAATGAGGTGCCTTAAAAAATACTCTATGCATCCAAAAAGAAAGACAGCTACCCAGCAGGCTGAGCAGCCAGGCCACCTGCTTGCAGCAGGGGGCCCATGCCCCACTTCCAAGAGCCCCAAAGGGGTCCAAATTTGAGGGGCAGGAAAGGGACTCTTGAAAGCCCTGCTATGCCTGTCCCTTGGGCTCTACTGCCCAGCTCTGGGACAGGAGGGACAACATACACCCCAATGGCCACGAGATTCCTGTACAAGATTGTCGGTCACAGTGCCTTGAAGGCCAAAATCAGAGACCCTGCCTCAGTGGAGGGGAGCACGGACCCTTGTCCCAACCTCCCCTGCAGTCTCCCTGTTGCACTTTCACACTTACACACACACACACACATACACACCCAAGGAAGCAGAGCACCCTCCCCATGCCAGCAGAGCCAGGAAAATAAATAAACCAGCATTCATACATGGCCTGCCTCCTGCTGCCCACTAAGCACTCCCTGGGGAAACCGCTCCAGTCCCTTCCTCCCCATCTCCTGGGCAGGCGTGGGGTGCTAGGCCACCCCTCCCTTCCAGGGGCACCATCTGTGGATACCTGAGATTGAGTACCCGAGTAGGGGGGCAGCCAGGTGGCACCCCCCCATTTCCCTGAACATCTCCAATGGCTTTCGGTGGGGTAGGGTGGGGTAGGGCGGGATGGGGACAGGCAGTGGCCTATGGGAACCCCTGGTCAGCTATGGCTCTGTGCAGACTTCTTCCCAATGTAGAGAGAGTAGCCTGGTGGCCCAGTGACCACACTGGGCAGGGGGGCTCCCCTGGGCCCCACCATACCCCTGAACCCCACCTTGGGGGGAAGACAGGGGTGTGGCAATGGGGAAGTTGGTTGACTGCCCACCCAAGATCCCCTGGGAACAGATGGGAAGAGTTAACAATCATGGCTATTTACAGGCTGGGCCCCCCAGGACCCGTCACAGGCCACCCCCACTGGGCTGACCTAGGTCCAACATCAGGCCCCTCTTGTGTCTGAGCAGGGTTAGAAACAGCTGGGGGGCTGGGGTCCATGTTAGTTCCCACCAGGAGCCCCGGGTGGCAGGTGTATCCTGTTGCTGGTGGTCCCGCCGAGGTCTGGTGGGGCTGAGCTCAGGACGGGGGCCCAGGGTCTACAGGCCAGCAGGTGCAGGGCTGGGCACTGGGCTGGGGGCAGGGCTGCCAGCCTGGCTGCAGGGCAGCGAGTCGCTGGGCGAGGTGCTGCGTGTTCCTGGGCGACGGAGCAGTTCCGGCCGAAAGCCGGGGTGGCGGCGGGCGTGCTTGGTCAGGTGGTCACTGCGCGTGAAGCGCTTGGTGCAGAGCGGGCAGGGGAAGCGCTTCTCGCCTGTGTGCGTCCGGTGGTGGCGGGCCAACTCATCAGAGCGCGCAAACTTCTTGTCACAGCCTGGCCAGTCGCAGGCAAAAGGCCGTTCACCTGGACAAAGGACAAACAAGTAGTCAGCCAGGGAGAAGGATGTGGGAGTTTCCATCTGACCCCAAAGGGTCCTTGTGTCTCATCCAGACCCTTATTTCATTTTAATTTTTTTTTTCTTTTTTTCCAATACCAGGGATAAGAACCTTGGACCTCAGCACTGTGCTACTCCAGCTCATTATTGTGCAGGTCTCACTACACAGATCACACTCATAGTAATCTTCATGTTTTCAGCCTCCCAAGTGCTAGGATTACAAGCTCAAGCTACCATGCCATGTCTCAATCACCAGGGCTGACAGGCACAGGGATCACAGGACTTGGTCCCTGTGTCTGCCAAAGCAAGCACTTGTATCTGCTGAGCTACCTGGTTAGCCCTAGAGGCATTTTTTTAAGAGCCCAAATTCTGCCTGTGTATCAGAAAACCTGCAAATTGGGCTCAGTGGTAGAACATGTGCCATGGAAACCTGGGTTTGACTCACAAAACTGCAAAAAGTAAATAAGCCAGGTGTGGTGGCACATGTCTATAATCCACAGCACTCTGGAGGCTGAGGCAGGAAGATTGCCATGAGTTCCATCCAGCCTGAACCAATAAACCAAGAGAGAAAAAAGCAAATCCTAACAAACTCAATTCCCACCCACCCTCAAAAGGGGCCCAACACAAAGCCCTAATAAATATTTTATTTCTGTCCTTCAAACTTTTGGAAATAGTACCATGAACCAGTTCTGTATGCTACTGGTAGAATGTGGAGACACCCGAGGCTGTATAGGCCCTAAGCCCCCTCCTCCCTCATCCAAGTGAGACAGTATTATAATAGAGAAGGCACTCTAGTTTTAATGTGGTACATGGCTTTAATCCCAGCACTGCTGGGGTGGTGGCAGACTTGTGATTCCAGTACTGGGGAGGCTGAGATGAGGATCACTGAAAATTGGAAGCTAACCTGGGCTCCAGAATGAGTTCAAGTTCAGTCTGAACATACACAGACTATCTCAAAAAAAAAAAAAAGTACTAATAGTGTTTGAATAGAATATCATCTCTGCATCTTGCACTATGAATAACTACTATGAAGACAACAATATGCCATGTATTAATTATTGTAACTGTCCTACTAACCTGTTTTGAAACTGTCTCACTGTTGTTTCTCAATAAAACTAAAAAAAAAAAAAAAAAAAAAAAATCCCAGCACTTTAGGAACCTGAAGCAGGGGGACTGCAAGTTAGAGATCAGATTGTCTCTAAGTAAAAACTGAAAAAAGGCCACAGATGTAACTAGGGGTCACAGTGCCCCGAGCTTCTCTGCAAAGAGAAATCATGAAAACAAGTTTTCCTTTGGGAGGGGTGGGGCTTCAAGGCCTGGATAAGAGGCAGGGCCTGGCACCCAAGGCCAGCTGGACTCAAAGCAGCCCAGGGAGGGCAGGGGTGTCAGCTACCCAACAACTTCCTCTGAAGACCCTTTCCACTGCCACAGCCCTTCCTTTGCCCCCCACCCTTCATCAGTCACCAGTTCTGCACCTTTCCCCTTTCGTACTCTGCTCCAGAACTGATTCCCAGGGCCCCACATGATGACAAAAGGGACTAAGACACTGGAACTTTCAGGCGTCTTGCTGTCCCCTAGCTAGTGACATTGGGGAGGGCAACTTGGGACATGCGCACAAGGGAGCTCACACACGTGTGCAATGTCTGGTGACATTCTGTGGAGAGAGTAAGAAGTAGGATCTGGTCCCCAGTGGCCCCAAGGGTTAGCCTCAGGGGACCCACAGGGAGGCCAGGGTGTCGGTCAGCCCATGTGGGCTGAAGTAACCCAGGCTGACCCAGGGAACCTGTCCACTGATGGGGAGCAGATATTGGGATGGACTCAGGTAACAGAACGTGAGAGGAGTCAGGGATGGGACCCAGAACAGGATGAAGGGGTGGTGCAGAAGCGGAGGCATATGGTCAGAAAAGCCAGAGGGGAGAGGGGAAGTGGGTAGGGCAGGGGCTCCAGGGGCACATACTACACCTTGCTCAGAATCAGAAAGGGGCCCAAAGAAAAGCTGTCTTCCACACAGCAGGCACCTCATAGAGGGCCATAATGGGTGGAATCTGTAGGCCAGACTCACATCTGAAAGACAGGTCTCTGTCTTTCAGGGGCTGGGATTCCAGGCAGAGGAGGCCTGGTGCCACCTATGGCAGTAAGGAGGGGCAGTAACTATCTCCAAAACCTACACCCCTAGTCTCCCCTAAACAATACAGAAAGCAGGCTTGTCACCTGCTAGGAAACTGACCCCGAAGTACTACTATGTTGTTTTCTCTTTCTCTCTCTCCCTTCTCTCATTTTAGATAAGTGATCACTACTTTGCCCAGGCAAGATTAGAGTTTTCAATCCCCCTGCCTCACCCTCTCACAATGCTGGATGATTACAGGCATGTACCACGATGCCCAGCTACGCAGGTCTGTTCTTGGCAAGACCTGGAGTCTCAAAGCAAGCGCAAGAGAGACTTCCATTCCCACCCTGACAACAGGACTGACAGTCCCAAGGGGTTCAATCTGGGGGAGGAGGGGAGTAGGTTATAGGGGCAGCCACTCAATCTCACTGTCCTGCAAGGCACAGAAGAAGGGGAGGCCAGAGAAAGGAGACATCCCGCGGCTGCTTCCCCCAGCTGCTGCCTCACTTCCTCTTTCAAGGCAGCAGGGCTGCCCGCCCTCCAAGCCCTCCACCCCTCAGTTCCACTTCGCCATGAGCAGGGTAGAGTAGCCACGGGAAACACAGGTGCTGCACGTGGAGGCAACAGCCTCAGCCCCAGCCTGCCCGCTCACTCACGTGGTCCTATCCCAGCCAGGGGCCGGAGCTGGGGCTCTGTTGTGGGCCGCCAAGCTAGCCTGGGCGCCTGCCAGTCACAGCCCCCAGCTTGGCGGCTGGGGTGTGCACGTGTGCACGTGGGTGGCGGTAACGGGGTGAGTAGCTTCCCGCCCCCGCAACGTTGGCTGTGTGCCCGCAAAATGCCTTCCTGGGTCCTGCCACCGTCTGCCACGGTCTACGCAAGGGGAGAGGCTGAGTTAACTTTGGGGGTGCAAATAGGGGAGGCTCTGAGCTAAGCCCTCAGGGAAAACTCCCTCCCCTTTCATACTCCTACCCCCCCAAAGCCAAGCGTAGCCACTCTGCCGATCCAAGCTACCTGACTGCAGCAGGATGTGTGGCGGGTGGAGACCATGCAGGAAGGGCACGGTGAGCGGAGCAGCGGTGGACTTGACCCTCTGACTCGGGCGGGGCCGGGTGAGCTGGGGACAGCCCGGCTGCCTCAGTGCCAAGCCGGCTCAGAAAAATGGAGGGCAAGTTCTGAAAACTGCTCCAGGCCCTGAGCCGCCAGCAGAGGGGGCTCTGGAGGAAGCACATACGGCGCCATGGTCGGTGTCTTTATGGGCCACAGGGCAGGGCATCTGGACCCTGGATCTAAAAGCACTGCCCGACGTCCCAGGCTGTCTAGGGTATATAGGGCCGGCAGTGCCCACCCTTGCAAAGATGTCCACCCAGGCTCCTGGTGCACTAGGACCTCCCACTCTTTACAGTTGGCCTACAGTAATCACCAGGCAGGTCTCTGGAGGGGATCTCAATTGCTCCTCTCCCCTCAAGCCACATGCCAGCTAAGTGCCAGCACACACTTGTAATCCCAGAACTCTGGAGGTGGAGGCAGGAGGATCACTGTGAGTTTGAGATCAGCTTGCGTCACATAGTGAGTTTAAGGCCAGCCTGAACTGTCAAATGAGACCCCATCTCAAAGAAAAAAAAAAAATTCTAACACCATCCTTGTCTCACCCCTGGCCTGCACCAGCCCTGGCCTGGCCATCCGGTCTGCAGCAGCTTCCCAGAGCTGCGCCCTGGCTCAGGGTTAAAGCTTAAGTGGCTCCCTGAGCCAGCTACTCCTCTGAGGGAAGCCATCACCCCTAGAGTAGTCTCTGCAGTCTGACAGCAACTCCACCACAGCCCCCTTCACCAGCCTTTCTTTATGCCCTGTTTGCATCTGGAGCAGAAAGCAGGTGCTAAGAGCACAGCTGAAACCCCTGCACCTCACTGCACATCTGCACACTGGGGAGATGAGGTACAGATCTACAGGTCCCAGTACCAGCTTCCAATGAGATCAGCAGCAACGGATATGCCCTATATGCCCTGGTCCAGTACCCCTTGTTCTTCCTGCATAGCCCAGGCCTCCTGGCTACTTCCCAACTACCCACATGGGCACTTTCCTCCCAGGGGCTTCTGTGAGGGGAATATGGGGTAACACCTCCAGGCCAGGATCCCCACCCAGCCTGTCCAAGTCTGCCCTCCCTCCCTGGAGCCTTGGCTGGTATCATTCACCAACTCCCAGCCCATCTGGGCCACCTTTATCAGGAAACCTGGGTGGGGGGAAGTTATCGGCCCTGCAGTGCTGGGGGGCCTTCTCCCTCCCACCTGCTAGCATGCTGCAGACAGTCCCAGCGCAGTCCTTGGAGGAAGGGGCTGGCCAATGCCCACTTGATCCTAACCGAACTCACAACTGGCAAGAGGGCTCGGCTTGGGCTAACAGGGTGTTTCCCTCTCCAGGTCTTACTTTTCCTATCTCCCTTTCCTCCCAGGACCTCTACAGCAAACAGAGCCTTAGCCCCACTCCCCAGCCACCCTTCCACTGTCAGATGGGAAAACTGGGCTTAGTGCCCCGCCCTCAATCCTTCTCCCACCCTAATCCTGTCTCCATAAACGGATTTTCCCCCTGCGAAGCCCAGCCTGCCTCCAGTCCCTGCCCTGGAGATTAAACCCAGCCTTCACCTTTCCGGATCCCTCACTCCCCACAAATCCCTACCCTAGGGCAGCAGTGCTGTTCTCTCCTTAGGATACACCATTCCTCAGCCTGCTGAAGGTCTCTCTCTCCAAGCAGGATGGCCTCATCCACCAGTATTGGCTGTGTCACCTTCTCCCTGCCCCTTTTAAAAGTCTTGGAGATAGGGACAAGATCTGTCACCTCTGGGCCATGTACACCCTGGCGCACAAAACAGCACTACTACCAAGACTTAACTATTTTTAAAGAACAGTGTAACTGGGAGTAGAAAGTGGCCCTATAACACCCCCCCCCCATGAGTGATGCTTGGGGACAACTGTGGTTGTCACACCAGGAGTGTTGCTGGCCTGGAGTGGGTGGAGGCCAGGGACAATGCTCACCCCAGTGCTGAGGAGGAGGCCCATGTGGGTACCAGAGCTCTCTCAGGTGTGAGTGCTATGTCTGGGTAGGGGTCAGACACCCCCAGAGCACACCACTAACTGTGCCTGGCACTAGGGGACCAGGAGGCTTCTGGGGATGGAGGAGGTTCCAGTACTCAGGAGCAAGGAGTCCACAGCCAGCCTCTCCTCCTGCTCCCGCCCCCGCCCCGCCACACTGCTGGCTCGCTCTCTGTATCTATGGCAACAGCGTCAACATCTCCCACAGCTTCCAAAGTCCTTCTCCGCCTCACAGGGGTGCTTAGAGGGGCTAGGGGATGTGGGCCAGATGCTGGAGCAGGCAATGGTTCACCTCCTGCACCCCAATGCCCCAGTGTAAAACATCCCAAACTCTTCCAGCTTCTGCATCCCCAAGGCCAAATAGGGTAGATGTAATAGGGCATAAAACTTCAGACCACCTGGCTTCCAGCTGCAGGCTTCTGTCTGCTCATCTGTCCAAGGGACCAAACCAGACTGTTCTTCCCTTAACACTGAGGAGAAAGTCTCCAGGCAAAGGTGGGTGGGGGACAGGATTTTTTTCTCCCAAGCTGCAGCCTTCATGGGTGTAGCTGCAGAGAGCTGGTGACCAAGGAAAGCTCCTGACTAGATCTATACCTAACTACCGTAGGATGCACCCAGGAAAATGTGGCCTCCTTGCCACCTTTCCTTCCTCTGGGAGCTACAAAAACGAAAGAGCCCTCTGAGGAAAAGCAGCTCCTTCTGCTAACTGTATAGTGGTTCAAAGGCCAAGG
Source organism: Ctenomys sociabilis (assembly GCA_004027165.1). Classification (NCBI taxonomy): domain Eukaryota; kingdom Metazoa; phylum Chordata; class Mammalia; order Rodentia; family Ctenomyidae; genus Ctenomys; species Ctenomys sociabilis. Next base: position 13,208 of record PVKA01031772.1, on the reverse strand, counting down.
AGCCCAGCTAAGGACTGAGTGTCCTAGGATTGTCCTCCTTGTTCCCAGGTGGTTATTACAGAGGAGACTTCTGGACAAGACTTCCACCTCGCATGGATGTAGATAAGGGACCTACCCTCACAAGCAGAGAAAAGCAGGAGGCTGAGGCAAGAGAATCACTGCAAGTTTGAGGCCAGCCTGGGCTACAAAGGGAGTTCATGGCCACCCTCCTGGCTTACATGGGGAGACCCTGTTTCAGAACAAACAAAAACAAAAAACCCAGACAGTGTGTGGAGATCAAAAGCAACTGGTGGCAGGTTAGGTAGAGGGAAGCCAAGAAAGGCAAAGTCGGGTTCCTCTCTCAACAGGTTCCTTCTTCAGCCAACTGCTACTTAAACCAACAGATTCACCCAGAATAAGCCCAGGCATACTCACACCTGAGACCACTCGTGGAGATGCACCACTCTATCCCCCCAATTCCTTGGCCATCTTCACTGACCCTGCCCTCAAACAGCCCTACTGTAGAACTAGATACCCAGGGGCCTCTCAGCAGAAGGTGATGGCTCCACACACACACACACACCCTCCCCCCACATCCTGGTCCTGTCCTCTCAAGGGCTTTAAGGAGGACAGAGCCTCCAGGCCCCCAGGGATAAGGAGAGTGTAGGAAAAGCAGAAAACAAGTACTCTGCAAATCCCCCGCCCTACCCCTCCCTCCTGCTCTTCACTGTGACTTTTCACACCCCAGCTTGGCACTTTGGTCTACCTAGTGTCAGAGGCTCTGTAAGGTGCCTGGAGCTGCCATCAGTGCTGTCTCTGCTTCCTTGCACCCTTTCTGAGTGTTCCCCTGAACCAAGCTCCCTTGTGAATGGAGCTGCCCCCAAACAGCCCCAAACGACCCTAAAAAGAAGACAATCCTATGCCCTTTATATAGATGAGAAACGAAACCTGGAGCAGGTAAGTACCCTACTAAAATGGGAAGGAGCCAGAATGTCCTATAGCTTGTCCCCAGATTCTCTTCCTTGCTTCCCGGAAGGGACATGTTCCCCAATTCAGGACCCAGGCCAACCACTGAGGCCCACCTTCCTGTCACTCAACTCCAACTCTCTGCCAGGAAGGTCTGATTCGTGGGGGCACAGCGGGAAGGGTTGGTATTCAAACACTGGATCAGCAGGCACCTGGTGGGAGCAGTCTGGGGGGCCCCTGAATGGTTGGATCACTCTCCACTTGGAGCCTGCGCATCTCTTCGAGGGTGTACCGAGAGCAAACATGCTAGGGACCCCCTCAACAACGGCCATTCAACTCAAAATTCAGGCCCCGATGCGCACCCCCGACCGCACCCTCGATCTCTTTAAAACAGAAAAAAAAAAAAAAAAAAAAAAAAAAAACCCTGTGCCAGCCACCCCCAACACACACATCCTGGCCCTGCGCCAGGTTCTCAGAAGCCAGCTGGAGAGTATCTGAGAGGCCTTCCCGGAGGCGGTGACACAGAGATCTCCACCCTTTTCACAGATAAGGACACTGAGGCTGGGGGAGGACCCGGCATATAGAACAGAAACTCCAAACACCATCCCGACCGCCCAGATCAGAACGCAGAAAACATGGAATGAGAAACCAAAACCATTGGGCGGTCAGCCAAGCACACGATCGCGCCCCGCGCCTAGCTCTGCCGGAGCCCCCTCTGCGCGCCGCCGGACCGCGTGGCCGCCACGCCCCCCGCGCGCGCCCCACCCACTGAGGCTCCGCCCGCCCGGCGGCGGCGGCGGCGACCCGGGCGCGCCCCCCTCCCCGCCCCCCACGCGCCACGCAGTTTCGGGGTCCTAGCGGGGGAGGGGGTCCACAAGGCCGCCCCCGCACCGCTACAAATCGCGATCGGGATCACCTGTGTGCGTCCGCAGGTGCGACTTTAGGTGCGATGACTTGTAGTAGGCTTTGGCGCAACCCGGGAAGGGACAGCGGTGGCTCTTGGCGGCGGCACTGGCGGGGGCGCGGCCGGAGGTCGGGGACGAAGCAGCCGAGGAGGAGGAGGCGGGCGAGGCGCCCCCCGGGGCGGCTCCGGGCCCGCCGCGCAAGTCGGCCAGGATGCTGGCCGCCAGCAGGTGGGGCGCGGCGGCGGAGGCGCCACCCGGGCTCGGACCAGAGGGGACGGCGGGGGGTGGCGGAGGTGGCCCCGGGGTGCCAGACGAGCCGGGTTCGCGGCGCGCCGCGCGCACTTCCAGGCCGGTGGAGGGGCCCGCGCCCTCGGGGCTGGCCCGCCCGCGGTGCACCACGGCACCCGAGGAGATGGCCATGAGGACGTCGGCGGCAAAGTAATCCACGCAGGCTACAGCCGCCGACATGCCGGGCGAGGGCCCACGGCTAGAGCGCAGCGTGTAGAGAGGAGGCAGCGGGAGCAATGTCCCTCCGGCCGGCGACGGCTGCTCGAATGCGGGGGGAGGCGGAGGGAGAGGAGGAGGCCCGGCGCGCGCCGCCGCCCGCCGCCCGCGCTCGGCCCGCCCCGCCCCGCCTGACGCGCCCTTGACGCACCGGAGCCCGCGGGGGCGGCCGCGGCCAGCCCCGCCCGGAGGACGCCCCCTCGGGGCGCCGAGACCACGCCCCCTTCGGCGCGCCCTCTACCACCCTAGCAGCCGCGCGCGCGGGCATCGAGAGCGGGGCTCGGGCCGAGGAAGCCTGTCCCTCAGCGCGCCCACTCAAGCTCGGGACAGCGCCGGAGCCCCTAACCCTCCACTGCCCTCTCTACTCCGGGTTTCCACGTCTCGAAGCCCCGCCTCGACCTGGCGTGCACCCCCCCACCGCACTCTTCCTGGAGCACCTCCCCCAGCCTCAGGCTTCAGTCTAGTGAGCTCCGCCCACCCTCTGGCACGCCCCTCCCCAGAGCGCGTCCCGCCTCGTTCCAAGACGCCCCTCCCTGCGGGGTGTGCCACGCCTCCTTTGGCGCGCGCCCCGCCTCCTCGCCGGCGCGCCCACCCCACGCTGAGGCGCGCGGCCCGCAGAAGCCCGCCTCCTCCCCGGATGCCTCCACCTTGGCCCCGGGCGCGCCCCCGTTCTCGGTAGGGTAGGGGGAGGGTTTAAGTCCGCACGTGGCCGAGATGGGGTGCTGAGCGGCCGGCCCCGCCCCCAGGCCACGTGCGCGACCCTTCCCCCCCTTCTTTCCGGGCCTGAGGCCCCTGCTTTGTGTACCCCGCCGCCTCTCGCCCATTCTCTGAGGTACACCCTCGCCGTTCCTGGCGCCTCACAAGACCTCCCCAGTCTAGGCACCGGGTGTCCCACTGCGGACCTTCGGAAGGTTTTTGAGCCCCGCCCCGCCCGCATCGGTTCCTCTTTCAGCGCCGGGTTCCGGAGTTACTTGTGCATGGTCCTCTGGGACCCGCTAGGGCCTTGGTAGGGACGGAAGGGGATGGGTGGGGGCTCAAAAAAAAAGCAATTCAGGGAACCCCCAACCAGTTAGGACACCACGGAACGCAGTCGCTTCCCTGCCCCAGGCTAGGACCCTTAAACTGGGACGAGGAAACCGAGGCCAGCTGGGGGACCCCTGGAAGCCCCAAGGACATCTGCGCCAGGTTACTACAGTGGCGAGGTCGGCTAGGGACGCAGATGTCCAGGGTCACCAAACTCGCAGGCAGCACCGGGCTCACGGAAGTGGGCGACCAGGCTCCCGCCCCTTCCTAGCTCCCGCCGGGTGGCAGGGGGCCTGCAGTGGCCAGCGAAGCCTCCAGGGGGCGAAGCTGTAGCGGCTTCTGCCAGTCGGTTCACGTTAGGAGCTCTGGGGAACGGGAACATAAGGCCTGTCGCCATCCTCTGGCAACTACCCAACCTGGCCCTTTCTGCCCTGAAGCTGGCCACTGCCCCTGAATTGCCCCACTCCAAGGTGCTTCAACTTCCCAGGAGATGGAGACTGAGCTCTGAGGTGCTGCCAGTTTGCAGTAGCAGTGGCTGGACAGAAGACAGAAGTCTAGCCTTGTCCCAGAGGGTACAGTTTCACCCCATTTCCTCATCTGTACTCTCAGAAGCCTGTCGACTACGTGGGCACTTCGTGGTCTGTGTTTCTGACGGGTCTGGCCTTTGGCATCTTATACTTTCATAGTGCTTGCTTTGGCAGCACATATACTAAAATACTTTTCATACCAGGCTTTTGTCCTGAGCTACACCTTTTATGCACCTGTTTTGAGATGGGGGTCTCACTAAACTGTCCAGGGTGGGCTTACACTTGCAGTCCTCTGCCTCAGCCTCCTGTAGTTGTGGAGATTACACCTTTCAGCCATACTGGTGGCTCCTCCTACGTCCTTGAGGGCCCAGAGGTTAGGCCACTGGAGCAGCCCCCTTTCAGTCATCTGCATCTTTACCGGGTCTCCCCTCCCCAGCTCCATGCCCTGCACATGTCTAGAAACAGGAGAAACCAGGATGCTTCATTCCTTCCACTACTTATTGTATCAGCCTCCAGGCTCACAGAGCCCATCAGGACAACAGTCACAATGAAGAAGTGGGACCACCTGGGGCGTGAAGATGCCTTTTTGGCTAACAGCCATGCTGCAGGAGCAGGAAGAAACCCCAGGCCTGAGGTGGTAACAACACCAAGAGGTCAGTCACAAGGGTGTGGGGTGATGTTGAGCAGGCACTATTGCCCCAGGGGTGAGAGAGGTCAAGGAAGGTACTGGCCTATGCACTCTTGACAGACACCCTTTCTGGGCCTCAGGAGTCTGTCCACTTGTCATGGTGATCACCTGGGGTGTTCATCTGCTCAGCATGTGGGGCCTCCACCCCCGACCTCAAACCCTGGGATGTCCCCTGGCCCCTACCACCACTCTTACCTGAGCTTTGTGACCCTGTCCTCACTGTAAGCTTATTGGAGGTGTTGCTCCTTTTTACAGATGGAGAAATGAAGGCTGCAGTGTGGCAAACTGGCATATCTGGGCTCATAGGTAAGAGGGGCAGAGGGCTTGGGGAAAGTGCAGGGTACTGAAGTTGGCCTCTAGTTTGTCAGGCCCCTGCTTCTCTTCTGTCAGTGGAGGTCACTTTTCTCTTCTCATGTACCCCACCCCCACCCCCATGCTCAGAGGTGGCTCTTGGAACCAAGCATGGCAGGGGACAGGCAGCTGCTGGATATCACTGGTGGAGTCCATATACCAGGACTTCCCCTCAGGGGGGCCTGGCAAGGACAGAGGTTGCATAAACTGGGCTACACCTCCAACACATATTCCAGGATCTGTACAAACCAGTGTTGCCCAAAGCTCACCTCCTGAGACACACCAGGGTAAGGCAATGTCTGTGGTCATCTGGGGAGCCCACCTCCACCCGGTAACCAGGGTTAGCATCACAGGTGATACAGTGTGGGTCTCAGATATCCTGATAGGGTGGGAAGATAAGGGCACCTTCTACATGTTCTGACTCAAACCCAAGTTAGGGAATTTGCTTTGTGGTGCTTGGACTTGAACCCAAGGCCTCCACACTGGGCTACATCCCCAGCCCCATTTCAAATTTGAGATAGCATCTTTTCCTGGACCCCATTTGCCATCTTCCTGCTTCAGTCTCCCAGAGTCATGTGATTATAAGTGTGTGCCACCAAGCCTGGCCAGGTTAGGGAATATTTTAAAAAACATCTGACCAGTCCTTATGGAGATAGTCAAGGTCATGAGAGATTGAGACAGGAAATATTTGAGTCTCAAACATCACTACAAGTTTTTTTTCTCAATTTTTTTTTGATGATTTTTTTTTTTTTTTTGGCAGAACCGGGGATTGAACTCAGACCCTTGTGCTTGCCAGGGAAGCACTTATTCCACTGAGTTATCTCCCCAGCCCCTACAAGTTTTTTTTTTTTTTTTTTAATTTTGTTTGGTTTTATGAGATAGCATCTCACTAAATTGCCCAGGCTGGCCTAAAACTGCCTCAGCCTCTCAAGTGTGAGGATTACAGGCTAAAAAAGGTCCATGCTGTGGAGGACAAACCTGCCTTGGTATAGAAGCATATCAAACTGGTATTTTTGCTACAGGGACTCAGTAATACCTCTGTCAATTTCTGTCTTTTTTTTTTTTTTTTCTTTTTTCTTTTTTTGCAGTACTGGAGATTCAACTCAGGACCTTGGGTTTGCCAGGCAGGCACTTACGCCACTGTGCTGACTCCCAGGTCCCTCTGTCTCAAATTATACCAAATTAAAAATTAAAACTACATATAAGCTAGGCGTGGTGGTGCATGCCTGGTAATCCCAGGACTTAGGAGGCTGAGGCAGGAGGATTGTTTCGAGTTCAAGACCAAACTGGGCTACAAAGTGAGCCCTAGGCCAGCCTGAACTGCATAGGGAGACCCTGTCTCAAAAACAAGAAAGAAAAATATGAAACATGAGTAGACCAGAGTAATTTAATAACAGATCAGTTACAACAGCAGCAGCTCACATCCATGGCAATGCTAAAATTCATTCTGTATTCTTTCTGGTTTTGAGATGGGATCTTGCTATGTAGCTCAGGCTAGCCTTGAACATGCAGTCCTGCTTTGTCCTCAGTAGCTGGGATTACAGGCCTGTGCCAATGCTCCTGGCTTCTTGTTGCCTTTGAGCAAAGCTTATCAAAGCTTTGTAGGCTGAAAAACAGGAAGAATCACTAGAATCTAATCTGTGCCACGAGACCCTGTACTAAATACATTTAAACAACAAAAAAGGGTCAGGGGAGATAGCTCAGTAGAATAAGCACTTGCCTGGCAAGCACAGGGTCCCAAGTTCAATCCCTGGTACCACCAAAAAAAAAAAAAAAAGAAAAAAGTTAAAGATGCTCTTAAGCCGGGCGTGGTGGCGCAGGCCTGTAATCCCAGCACTCAGGAGGCTGAGGCAGGAGGATTGTTGTGAGTTCGAGACCAGCCTGAGCTACAAAGTGAGCTTAAGGCCAGCCTGAACTGCATAGTGAGACCCTGTCTCAAAAAGACAAATAAATAAATAAAATGAAAAATAAAGATGCCCTGCCCTGGGACCCTTCTGTCAAGGTACACAATACATGCACACAAAGAGGTCTTCTTAGGCTGTGTATATATGAACCATAACAGAACAAAGGCTGCACAAACCTCAGCAACAATTAAAGACAGAACCATGTGGCTGCTGGACACCCAGAAGAATTGTCCTTCCAGGAACACAGAAACCTAAGACAGGAGGAACACAGAGATCCACAGATCATGGGCATATTGGGATCTGCACTGTCCTCCATCACACACAAGGATTTGCCTACCTGTGCACAGACACCTGAAACTCGCCATCCTCCTGTCTGTTTCCAGAGCAGCTAGAATTACAAACATGGATGTGTCATGAGAGATTTTTTCTTTCTATTTTTTTTTTTTTGTTGAGGTACCAGAGATCAAACTTGGAACCTTACACTTGCCAGGCAAGTGCATAAACTGTTAAGCTATTTTCCCAGCCCTGCAGTGAGATTTTTAAGGACAGCTGGGCTCCTCCACTAGTGAGCTGGGAGAGGGATCCCCTTGAGTCTGTCCTGGACACCCATGCTCCTGTCTGTGCCTGCTCAGTGAGAGCTGGGCAGAGCAAATTCCAAGGGGGCCAGCCCAATGGAACACAACTCACAGACTCATGTCACTCTTTTACTTCTGAGCTATCTGCTGCTGTTCTATTATTATTATTTTTTTTTTATTTTTTGTCTTTTTGAGACAGGGTCTCACTATGCAGTTCAGGCTGGCCTTAAGCTCACTTTGTAGCTCAGGCTGGTCTCGAACTCACAGCAATCCTCCTGCCTCAGCTTCCCAAGTGCTGGGATTACAGGCATGCGCCACCACGCCCGGCCTTATTATTACTATTATTATTATTTCTTTCCAGCCCTGAAGGTTGAACATGGGGCTTTTGCACTGTGCTACATCCTCAGCTCTCTTTATTTTTTGAGACAGGGTCTCTTAAATAAGTTGCCCTGTCCAATTTGCAGTTGGCCTGCCTCACCTCCTAGAGTGCACCACCACACCCAGGTGAGCTTTTTCTTTGGGATCTAGTGCAAACACAGCAGCTTTGCCCTTTCAGGCCCCAAATAGGAAGGAGGGCCAAAGACTGATGGGGGGGGGGCTGCACCACCCCTAAACACCTTCAAGGATGCCTGGGACTCCGGAGCCCCAGGCATGGCCTGGAGGAAGTAGTGTTGCCTCAGAAGCTCCAGGGGCAGGGAAGGGGGTGGAAGCCACAGAACAGCTGCTTCCCTATCTTCCAGTGGACCCTATTCAACCTAGGTCACAAGAATGTGATAACCTGGAACCAGTGGTGATAGGGAACAGTGGGGGCAGCTGTTCTGGGAGTGTGGGGGTGTTCACATCCCCAGGAGCAAGTGAGGCAGGCACCATCAGGCTTGCTGGTTAGGTGGTTCCAGTGCCCTGAAGCAGCTGTCTGTCCCCACTGCTCACCTGGAGCAGGCCTTGTCTCCTTGGGACAATATTACACAGGGCTCCCCCAGCTGGAAAGCAAGGAACACAGAGCTGCTCTCTAGATGTCCATTTCTGAGGCCCCCTTGGTAAAGTGACGGGTAAGGCCCAGGCTGGGACATCACTGCTGCAGCCACATTGATGCAAAGAAGTGTGCATTTGTCCTATAAACAACAGCATGTCAAGCTGGAAGTCACTTCTGGTACCCAGCCAGGGCCACACCACTAGGATGGGACATTGCCTCAGGGAACAGATACTGGGGTGGAAAGGGCCCATAACTACAGATGTCCCTGCAGAAAGGCCCCCAAGTATGCTGCAGAGCACTGCCAAGGAGCAGCAGGGGGCATTGTCACCTGTGACTCCCAGACCATGGTGGGTGTCCTGAACAGTAAATACACGCCCCCAGGTAAGGGAGGGAGACTGAGGGAGGCCTGATATAAGGTTTATGGTTATATACGGATCTGAAAAAGCTATTTTGAACTTGGTGTGATACTGTACATTTATCATTCCAGCACTTGGAAGATTGAGGCAGGAAGACCATTGAGTTTGAGGCCTGCCTGGCCTTCATGAGTTTCCTGTCTCAAAAAAATAAAACGCCAGTTTTTTGGGTTTTTTTTTTTTTTTTCTGCCAGTTTTATCTATAAATCAGAACAACCCTTATATATTTTTTCCTTTTTGTTGTTGTCTTTTTCAGACAGAGTCTCACTATGCAGTTCAGGATGACCTTAAGCTCACTTTGTAGCTCAGGCTGGTCTCGAACTCACAGCAATCCTCCTGCCTCAGTCTCCGGAGTGCTGGGATTACAGGCCTGCACCACCACACCTGGCTTGTTGTCTTTTGAGAGAAGGCTTTGCTATAGTCAAGCTGGCCTTGGACTCACCATGTAGCGCAGGCTGACCCTGAATTCCCAAGGATGCTCCTGCCTTGCTCCTCAGTGCTGGGATGTTATTACCATGTCCAGCTAATCCCTATTTTTCCAACAAAAATATCAGGGATAAGAAATGAAGTTTCTTGATGTTCAGGAGAAAAAAAGTAGAGTCAAGTGTAGTAGCACACACCTGAAATCCCAGCACTCCAGGCTGAAACAGAGGATCACAAACCTGGACTAATGAGTTCAAGGCCAGTTTAAACTACAGGTGAGATACTGTCTCAGAGAAAGAAAAAAAAAAAAAAAAAGAAAGAAAAGCCAGGTGTGGTGATTTGAAACTCCCAGCACTTGGGAAGTTGGGGCAGGATAATAGCTCTGAGTTCCAGGCAACCATGGGCCATATAGTGAGTTCAAGACCACTCTTGAGTAGGCACAGGGGCCAGGGATTCCCCGCTCCCAGGGTGCCTGAGTCAGCAACTGAGATTGGGCTTGGTGGCATGTGCCTATAATCCAAGTTCTTAGAAGGCTGTAAACAGGCAATTCACTAGGTAGTCAGATCTAGTAGTGAAACCCTGAACAACCTGTAGACCCTTCCCTAAAAACAAAAATTTTAAAAAAAGACCACTCTGAACAACAAAGTGAGACATCAAGACCTTATCTGAAAAAAAGGAAAAACTAAAAAATAAGTCAGCCACTTGCTGGGAATGTGACTCAGTGGTAAAGCATACACTACATGTGTAAATCCACAGGTTTCATCCCCAGTACCATATAAATTAAAAAAGCAAAAAAAATTAAAGTCAATCTAGGATCATTATTATAGAATTCTGCAAATAACATGTTTCTACCAACAAGAAATAAGATTTAAGAAAAAAATAGGATGAGGGCTGGGGAGATGGCTCAGTAGAACAAGCACTTACCTGGCAAGTGCAAGGGCCTGAGTTCAATCCTCAGTTCCACAAAAAAAAAAAAAAAAAAAAAAAAAAAAAAAAAAAAAAAAAAAAAAAAAAAAAAAAAAAAAAAAAAAAAAAAAAAAAATACTGTGCAACCACCAGCTAGATGTGGTGGTTCACATCTGTAATCCAAGCATTCTCCACTGGGAGGCTGAGGCAGGAAGATGCCAAGTTTTTGAGTCCAGCCTGGGCAGCTTAGTAATTCAGTCTCAAAAATAAAGAGCCAGTGGTGTGGTTCCAATTCCCAGTGAAACACACAGTACTGCACAGCCATTAAAACAAAATGAGTCCACTCTTACACGTACTTTGTCAAAACAGCTCTTAAGAGGGGGACCAAGGATATAGCTCAGTGGTAAGCACCTGCCTGGCAAGTGCAAGGGTCCTGAGCTTGATCCCTGGTACTGCCAAAAAAAGAAAGAAAAAAAAAACTTAGAAAGAGGCTGACCATTTGTAGGAACATACATAGATGGGTGTGCAGACTTTTCTTTACCAGCACTTAGGAAACTGGCTTATCCTCACTTCAATGGAAAACTGGACTTCAGAGGTTAGACAAGAGAAACCCCAGCCCTTGTACTGGGGATTGAACCAGGGTCTCTGCACTGAGTTGCATCTGCAGTCTTCCTTTAAAATGTATTTTGTCCCCGCAAAACTGTCAAATTTAATGGTGAGATAAGATACTAAAATTTATTTTGGAGCCTGGTGTGGTGGTGCAGGCCTGTAATCCCAGCACTCAGGAGGCTGAGGCAGGAGGACTGTTGTGAGTTCGAGACCAGCCCGAGCTACAAAGTGAGCTTAAGGCCAACCTGAACAAAAAATAAAAAAAAATAAAATTTATTTGCAAAGTGCTTGCATGGCAAGCACAAAAGGCCTGAGTTCAATCCCTAGTTCCACCAAAAAAAAAAAAAAAAAAAAAATATTTTGAGTCAAGGTCTGGCCAAGTCACTCAGTTGCAAGGCTAAACTCAAAACTATTCATTCTTTTGCCTCAGCTTCCACAATTGCTGGGATTACAGGTTTGTGACACATCTGACCTGAGAGGAACTTTCAAATTAGCACCAAATATTCTTTTCTGATTCAATATTTTTAACCGTGTATCTGAAACCATCCCCACTCACTGGCAGGTCAGGTTCTAGTGGTGGCAGGAATAACATTCTCAGTCACCAGCGCTGCACCAGGGGTCAATGGGGGCACCCAGGAGGGAGGCACGATGGAGGGGAGGCAGGGTGGAAACACTAGCCAGCAACCTAGAGGAAGCAGACGCATCAGGAAAAGGCAGCTATGGGACGAAAGCATGGCAGTCTGTGCAAAGGCGCTGGGGCTGGCGAGAGTAGGCGACATACACGCTCCGTAATTTATAAGTTTCCCTCCACAAGCTCCAGGCCTCACAAGCGCCCCAGGACACGCAGCTGGCGGCTACACCGCACGCTCCCACCAGCGCCTACTAGGTCAGACAGGACAGGAGGCGAGCGGCGGAGCGAGTGTGGAACAGGGCCGTGACACGCGCGGATGAAGAAGCCATGGAAGCAGCCGGTGGCCGGCCGCGGCGGGTGCCAGGCTGACTGAGCCACCACCACTTACCGCCGACCCACCGTTTTCTGCGCGGTCCGCTGGCCACCTCCACTTCCGGGTCTGTGAACAAGGCTTCCGCACTAGCTCCCGCCCACTCCATATCCCCGCACCTGCGACGCCCCTCAATTTCCTCCGCCCCCAGACTGAAGCTCCACCCTTTCTTAAAGGGCCCATGAATCCCCAGCAGCTCGACGGAGGCTGCTGGGGATTCTGACTGCCACAAGCAGCCCAGGTCAGCTTGGACTATGGTAGCCTGTGGAGAAGCAGAGGCCGCAGCTCAAAGTCCTTGAGTGGGGGAAAGACAGAACCGGGGCTTACAAAAACGCCCTCCTGAGACTCAGATCCACCTCCTTTTCTCTCTGGGGACCTATGCCACCTGCTACCCTCCAGTGGCTTGCAGCGGGGTTGGCCTGGCCCAGGTTCTCTGATCAGTCCAAGTGGTGGGCCAGGTAGGAGGTTAGGGGCTAGAGATTCTATAGAGCAGTTCCCTGCCCAAGGCTGCACCCCAGAGACCTATTTTATTAGTCTCCCTAGAATACTGCTCTTCCACCCCTTCTCCCATTTCCCCCCACCTCCATCTTTGTGGAGTGGCCAGACCCATCACCTCCTGGAGTTAACTGGGATAAACAAAAACCACATAAGAGAAAAGGAATCCTAAAATCTTAAATCTTTTAATTTTTCACCTCTTTGCTTCCAAAAGGAAGTGTAGCTCCTTTGCCTGAACATTGTCCATGGCCCCTGGGCCAGGGCAGGGCCATAGGTGCCTCAGGACCCAGGGCCGCAGAGGGATGAGTCCTCGAGCGGCAGCCTTATTGCTGAGGGCCAGCACAGTGTGGCATCACCAGCCAACACTAGGTGCGCTGACTGGGCAGCTCCTGGGAGATGAAGCGGCGCAGCCGTTCCAGGTACTGGCTGTAGAGCTCGATGTCATTGTGCCCGGCGCCCTCTACCCACAGCGGCTCCACAGCCTTGGGACAGCGCTCGTACAGTGCCAGCCCGTGCGAGAAGTCAATCACCTCGTCCTCAGTGCCATGGATGATGAGCACTGGCGACGTGATCTTGGATACCTTTTCGATGCTGGGGGAGTGGGACAGGTTAGGCCAGGGGGCCCCTAGACAAGGGTTTGTTCACCCCCTACCCGTCCTCAAGAGGCACACACAGCACACACAGAGCACTCTACATCTCACCCCAGCCCCTCTGCACAGTAAAACACCATGCTCACTTGGGGAATGCATCAAAGCAGTAGGTCTTCTTGGTGTCAGGAAAGGCAACACGCATGCCTGAGGTGAGCGGTGAGTGCAGTACCACAGCGGCACACTCGTAGCGCGAGGCCAGGTCCACTGTAGGCACTGTGCCAATGCTCTGTCCATACAGGATGATGCTGTCCGGGCTGATGCCATACCTGGGGGCAGGTGGGAGCAGGGCAGGGTGAGGCCCACCTGTTCTGTGGCT
>PVKA01031771.1:0-25947 GCA_004027165.1 Ctenomys sociabilis | reverse complement strand
GAGAGCGACCCAGGGCCTCACCCAGTTTTTATTCAGTGAGGGAGTGGCTTGAGGACTGAGAATTGTGGGAAGTAGGTGACTACTGTGAGCTGAGCTAGGTGTGGGGCCTACATTTACCTCTGCCATATGCAGAGAGGATATGCAGAGAGAGTAATCTGCATTATATAGTATTTAATGTTTTGGGAAGTCTAGGGCTTCACCTTTGATGTAGTCTTTCAAGCCCCAGGAAGTCATAGCCTCTATCTTGAGGCTCAATCCCAGCTGGCAGCGCAGAGCATTAGCTCTACCATCCTGTCTCCACCCGGCTCACATTAAGGAGCAGCAGGCTTACCAGGGAAACACGCATGCCACCTTCAAAGACTATCACCAGCACCTCAGCTAGACCAATACACATTGCTTAAGGCCAATTGAAGGATAAACAGAAGTTCTAGCCAGCTCTGTACATAACAATATGAGGAAATAGGATCAGACTCAGTCAAAATGGAGACAGTGCTTTTCTTTCAAGGAGAGCTGCTCAGGTGGTCCCCCACAATTCCCCCTTCTTTGTTTTGAAGAAGCCAGAGCAATATCAGTTCAGTTCTGGCCACATAGCTTTAGCTGTTGTTGGGCTGAGAATCTTCTGTGACACACTTTAATCAACAGTCCACAATAGTAATGGGTTATCCCCAAAAGTTGTTGACTTGAACCATACACCTCCTTTTCTACTTTTCTGCTGGATGGTTAACACCAAAATAAAGTAAGTCCTATATAACAAGAAATGTAACTTTTGTATCAGATAAAGTCAGTCAGTTACCCTCAGTGTTTGTTCTGTAATCCTGTACTGCACTTTGTTGATCCTTTGTCAGTGTCAGCCATGTGGATGAGTCACAGCCATTGCTGGACAAATTTGCTCTCTGTGAAAGCCTGAGGAACTATCCTCTCAGGCCTCCCTCCTGTCCCTCTCTCAGACAGGAGCTTCTTTCTCAATAAATCTATTCTGCTCATAAGTGAAATAAACCAGACCCACATGTGTAAATATCATATAGTCTCCCTAGTGTAAGAACTCAAAAGAAGAAATAAAAATAGATAAGTATAACAATTAAAAGGAAAGCAAGAACTTAAAGCTTAAACTACAAAGAGAGGACAATGAGAAAAGCTAGGAAACATGACAGGGGCAAAGCCATACATTTAAATGCCCAAGATGGTTAAGGCAATGGTCTTGAGATCTTCAGCAGGTTTCAGCAACTAGCAGTTAATTGGTAGGATTCTCACTCTGACCTACTGTATATGCTGATACTTGTGAACTAAGCAACTGCACTGAACTGCGATGTGTAATACTAGGGTCATGCTTGGAATGTCTGTCATTCTGATCTTCTAAATATGTACTGCTTGTCATGTCATACCAATTACTGCCATACTATCTCTCAAGTAAATGTTTGTTGAAAGAAAAGGGGGGATAATAAATGAAAACAAAAAAATGTCATAGTACTGTTCTGCTATAATGCCGTATGTGGTTAGATTCCCACCCTGAATTAAAATAATAATCACTATTTGCCAGATGTCACTCTGGGAGAATGGATAAGAGGAAGAGGAAGAGGAGGAGGAGAAAAAGGAAGAGGAGGAGGAGGAGGAAAACTCTTAAGTAACTATGTCCTGACCTAATTGAACCATAAAGAATGATTGACAGTGATTCCAGCATCTATAAAAAAGAGGAAGCAAAGCTGGGCATGGTAGCATTGCCAAAGAGGCTGCGGTAGGAGGACCATGAATTTGAGGCCAGCCTAAGCAACCTAGTAAGATGCTGTCTTAAAAAGGAGAAAGAAAAGAAGTGGGTAAGGAAGAAGGAAGAGGGAGGGGAGCAGAGGGGAGAAGAAAAAGAGGGAGTGAGATGCCATACTAGTAAAAAAAAAAGAAAAGGACTACAGTCTGGCATGGTCCTTAGAAATGGATGAACAGGAGGAAGGAACTAGAGAAAGCATCCTTTCCATTTTAAAAAGATAGACACACCCAAAAGATATCTGGTTGTTTTCCCTTACACATGTCTCCTGCCCTTGATTTCCTCTATGGGCTCAAACCAGAGATTAACATCTCCTGAAGAGGGAGAAAGGAAGAAAGGGAAAGAAAGGCTGCTGTGGCTCCCACTGCCTTTTCAGTGTGGGATTCCATATTTGTGAGGATTCATCCTACAGCCCTTCTGCAGTCAGCCCTTTCTCTGTTTTAGCTTAACCAAGTGTAAAGAAGACTCGCACCTTGAGACCACGCATGGCTGAGCTTAGTACAGAGTGGATACTCAAAGCATATGAAGAAGAACTGAGGGAGGGGAAGAAAGACAGAGAGAAAGACCCTGAAAAGTGACTGGCTTTCATTTATAGGACTTTTTACACCCACTGAATGTTTGCTTTGTTTTCCCGAAGCATTCGCATATTCCGCAGAGAAACAGACTGTTCCAAACCCGAAGGCCAGCAGCGGTGTTTGAGAAAGTTAAAAGAGGAGCAAAATTCTGGGTCAGTGACACACCTGTTCTCTAGGCATGAGCCAGTCGCTGGGGTTGAATCTGATATGGGCAAAATGTAAAAGACCTAAAGTAGTTAATCCTGGCATCTGGCTAGGGTATGTGAGGGAAATAGAGTTGAGGGGAAAGGCTGAGCGCTGAATTCAGTAGATAAAGAATTAGACGTGGCAGAAGAATAAGTGGATTCATTTAATCCCTGCAGTGGACCACTTAGGGCACTCTACTAAGTCCCCAGTATAGCACCAGAGGGAGCTACATGTGGGTGTTAAAACTCAATTCACTTCCCTCTTTTAGTAACAATGAAGCTTGAAAATTTGAAAAATATTCATCCACAAAGAACTCTCAGGAGGAGCTAGAAAATCACCTGCCTCCAGCTGGTACCTTGCTCTGTTAATGATTTGTATACATGTGAATAAAAGGTTCAGTACTCCTATTAATTACCTAAAAATGATTAATCTCCTTTGCCACTCAGAAATTAAGGAATCAAGAGGTAGCCCATCTAATACTTCTCTGCATCACAGACAGGAGAAAGAACGATACTTCCTTACACCTTCCCCAGGCTCTTCTGGTTTCCTTTCTGCCCCTATGTGTATGGCCATCTAAGAGATTGTTTGTTTGTTTGTTTGTTTGTTTGTTTGTTTTCTGTGTGTTTGCTACAGGGTCTCACCACACAGCTCAGATTCATAGTGATCATCCTGTTTTCAGCCTCCCCAGTGCTGGGATTACAGGCATGCGCCACCAGTGTGCTCGGGATGCAGGGCCGGTGAGGCATTCCACTCTGGCTTTTGATATCCCACCTAAGAATAAAAATGGCAGGCACAAATTTTCTAAACCAGGCACATGGTAAATAAACCCTTCTCTTCATTATCAAAATGCCTTCTTCTCCTGTATTACCTAAATCAAGTACTCCACCTAAATTGGTCATGGAACTATAAAATGTCCCCTGGGTTTTTTTGTTTTGTTTTTTTGGCGGAACCCAGAATTGAACTCAAGCCTTTGCACCTGCCAGGGAAGCGCTTATTCTACTGCGCCATCTCCTCAGCCCCTGGTCTTCTTTAAGTAGCAGTACATTTACTTGTTTATGCTAACTGTGGTCGGACCTTGGCCTCCAGCCTTACAATTCACCTTCCTATCTACAAATGTCACTCTAAACTATAGTTTGGATATTCCCCCATCTTCATAGCCCTGTGTAACTCACCCACTAGATAAAACCTTGCTTTGGGGGTAGCCTCACATTCCACCTGCCACCAACATCTGCTCCAAATTACGCTGAATGGAATTTCAACACTATCATACAGCCTGAAACCCAATGAAAACCCACCTGGCTCCTCCAACTACATTTAAATTTCCCAAGGAAATTTCATTTGAGATCTAATAAACTGAAATACTTCTTCCATTAAAAAAATAATAACTTCAATCAAATACAACACTATATTCAACAAGATGAATTTTGTTTTCCTTAAAATTATTTATGAGTGTCATTATGTTCAGCACTTGTAACAATCAGCACTTGTAATGACTTAGAAGGAGATGTGAAATGGTGGAATACAACTTTAAAATAATATAAAAATGTGCAGGTACAAAAATGTTGAAGGAAATGCAATAAACAACTGTTAAAAAAACTACTAATAAGATACTTTATGCTTAAATCATACTATTTTATAAGACATTCTTGTAGAGTTGCTATTGAAATTTCCTCAGCTGCTGTGTCATTAAAGAAAGCACAGGTGAAAATCTATTACAGTTCAGGGAAGGGAACAGTAAAAAAAAAAAAAAAGAAAGAAAAAAGAAAGAAAGAAAAACATTCTCTAATCCTGAAGAAGGTCAGCAACATGTACCAGACTCAGGCCATGAGACATCTCCTGTTGCTAAAGAAGGAGCAAAGGTAGAATCCCTAGAAGACCATCCTCAAGACCCAGAACAGAGCCTCTGTCTGATCCTGAACCTTAGTCAGAACAACAAAAATGTGGCCCATCCCCTGCTCCCATCATCAAACAAGCAATCATCAGTTAATAAATAACAGCTATCGCTGGGCACAAGGGTCAATGCCTGTAACCCCAGCACTCAGGAGGCTGAAGCAGGTCGATCACCATAGGTTAGAGGTTAGTATAGACTACATAGTGAGTCTAAGACCAGCCTGAATTCCAAAGCAAAACCATGTCCTGAAAGGCAAAATAATAAATAAAATTTTGAAATAAATAAAAGCTGTCTATTCCTGGAAAAAAAGCAATAGGAAAACCAAAGCTGAAAGTAAAGCATATGCAGAAAAAGACACTCTTGGCAAATCATCCCACACATTAAACATAATGGAAAACTAGAAGAATTATTTTGTCAAAACTGAGAATTGAACTCAGGGTCTCTGCACTACTTTACATCCCCAGCCATCCCTTTTTATTTTTATTTTGAGACAAGGTCTTACTAGGTCACTAAGTTGCCCAGGTTGTTCTCAAACTTATGATTCTCCTCCTCAGCATCTTAAAATTCTGGAACTTCAGGCAACTATTACCACATCTGGTTAAAGCCAGAGGAATTTCAAGGATATGTTAGACTAAGGTTTTATAGGCTGAAGTGTTCCCCACCACCTTCACCATCCCCAAATCAAGAGTTATTAAAGTCCTAATTTCCCCCCTCAATATGACATTATTTAAAGATACAGACTTATAATAATCGCTTTCCAATTACTAGGACCAAATACCTGACACCTGCAAATTTAAAGTAGAAGTTTATGTTGGCTCATGGTCTCAGTGTCTTCAGTCCATGGTTAGTTGCCGCCAAAAGAGAAAGAGAATGGTAGAAATACACTACAGAGGAAAGTTCCTCAACCTACAACAACGAGACAGTAAAGGCCAGAAAGAAAGATATATCCATTCAGCTAATCTACTGATTAACATATTGATGAGTACAGCACTCCTATGACCTAATTACTTTCCAAAAGCCCCACCTCTAGGAGACTTTGGGGTAACATATTAGATCTAACCACAGGGTTATGTCACTGGTCCTCAGAAGGGTCATATCTGTCTATGCAAAATGCATTTAATCTGTCTCTAAGAGTTTCCAAAGTCTTAACAATTTCACCATTGCTCAAAAGTTCAAGTTTATTGATAGGACCTAAAAAAGTTCAAGTCCAAAGGTTACTCTGAGACTCAAAGCAAACTCTTACCCATAAACCCTGCAGAAGTCAAGAAGAAAGTTAAAGTGAGCTCAAGACTAGCCTAAACGGTATAGTGAGACTGTCTCAAAAAAAAAGATAAATATGTCCAACAGAGATATGTTTACAGGATAAATATTCTCATTTGAAAATGGAAAGATGGGAGCATTAAAAAAATTGGGCCAAAAAAAAAGATCAGAACCCAGCATGGTAAACATTAACTCTTACATCCCCTTGTCCGGCACCCAGGACATGTGAAGCAATGTGAGTTTCACAGGGCTTGGATAGCCCCACTTCTATTATCTTGTCAGTTGTAATCCACATCTCTCTTTGCCTGCTTTAGTTTGCTACCTGTGTCTTTCCTCAGCAGATATGCCACAGTCATGGGGTCTCCAACTTCTTGGAATTTCCACTATGCCATTGGCTTTGTTCCTATAGTTTCATACATAGTCCTCTCAGAGGTGCATTACCTGCCCTCCCAAGCATTTTTCTGAAACCTGATTAAAAGCCTCCATGACCAGACAACTCTTGTACTGCGTATGATTGTAAAACCACAACCATGTGAATGACATCAAAGTCTTCCCCCAGCAGTCATTAGACCCACATGCTCCACAGCTATAGTGGTCTCTGAGCAGTTACATAGCTGAATTTAAGGACTGACTTCCCTAGGTGGCCCTGAGTAAGCAAGCCCAGTTCTCTTCTCAAAACAAAATCTTTCAAAGAAGTGCACTCATTTACTGTACAGCCTTGAGCCTATGAGGGGTTGGGTCTGGCCAATTCCTGAGATGCTTCTGTTTAGTGGCACACACAGCAAACACATTATCTTTGACCACGCTGCAAAATTTTCTCATCCTTTGACTCTGCTTTTTCCTTCTGATTCTTCCTTTAAATCTGGTTTATACCAGTAAGCAATGCCCATGCAGGGCCAGAGAGATAGCTCAGTGGCCTACATGCCTGCCTAGCAAGCACAAGGACCCAGGTTCAATACACAGTACTGAACCTGGCCCACCCCAGGCATGCCAAGCAAGCCACTGAGACCAGGCATGATGGTGCACGTGTGTAATCCTAGAGCTGGGGAGGCTGAAAACAGGAGGATTACCACAAGTGCAAGCTGCATAGAAAGACCCTGCACCAAATACATAAAAACAAAAAAGCCACAGCCTGAACACTGGCTAACTTGGAACTTTCTTACACCTGACAATTAGTCTGCAACTTTAAATTCAGACCCACACAAAGTCATAGGAGCAGGGCAAAATGTAAATAAGTTCTTTTCCATAATGTAAAACTCATGACCTCTTGTCCATTTTCCAAGTCCTTGTTCCCGACTGAAATCTCATAAGCCTGGCCTTTACTGTCCACATTCCTATCATCATTCTGATCTTCTGAGCTTCCACCAAAAGTGCCAGTTGGGCTCTGCTTACATAATTCGAAGGCTTCTCCAGCCAGTGTCTCTAAACATTTCCAAACTCCCACAAACCAGTTTGAAAGTCTTCTGAACTACATAGTAAGGTATAGTCATAGCAACAATCCCACCTCTCTGGTATCAGAATCTCTGAGAAAAAATATCTGACTTCTTCAGTTTAAATTTTAAAAAACAGACTTGGCTCATGTTTTCAAAGAGCTCAAGACATGGTTAGTTGACTCCAAGGCAAAATAAAATAAATGGTATGGCAGGACATGGTAGAGGAATCCTAATCAATCCACGGCAGCCAAAAGGCATGGAGAGAGAGAGAGAGAGAGAGAGAGAGAGAGAGAGAGAGAGAGAGAGAGAGAGAGAGACATGCTCTGCAAAGAATGTCCCAGTAAAACACCTCCTCCAAAAAAGGTCCCATTCCCAGTAATAATTTTCTGTATTAGCTGTCTTTACCACCACTGGGACCCAACACCCAATGCTTGCAACTTAAAGGAGAGATTTAATTTCACTCATGCTTTCAGGGGATTCAACCCATGATCAGCTAGCTCCAACACAGAAACATCATGGCAAAATTGTGTGGGAGAGCAAACCTGCTCGGGTCATGTTTGGGAATAAGAGAAAGGAAATAGCACCAGAGATGAAATGGCAAGGGATCTGATATGGAACCAAAGATGACACTTTCATGTCCCAACATGACACACTCAGGAGGGTGCTTTACCAACGCTTACTGAAGATTCCAATCCAATCAAGGCAATAAGCCTAACCATCACAGGTCTTTATGAGGGTAATAATGGAATTAATTGGATGGGCCCTAATTATAACTGCTGTCAGAGGAAATATAGAGGCAGACATACATAGGAGCTATTGATATGAGGAAACTCGAAAAGATGGCCATCTACAAGCCAAGGAACAAAGCAAGGGAATAGATCCTTTCCTCACAGCCCTGAAAAGAAAATAACCCTAGGTGGCCACAGTGATGCATGCCTTCATTCTAATAATTGGGGAGGTTGAGGCTGGAGAATTTCTTTAATGTATTTAGTATAGGGTCTACACGGTTTCACTACACAGATTGGACTCATAGTGATCCTCCTGTTTTCAACCTCCCAAATGCTAGGGTTATAGGCGTGCACCATCACGGCCAGTATTAGCCCCATCTCAGCACGTCCTGAGAGTGGGCCCTGCATGGCCTGTGGGGGATCCCCCTGTCCCTGAGCCTGCCTAAACAGGTGCTTTAATCCCCTGAGCGATCTGGTCAGCCTTCGGTATTGTTTCTGTTTCTTTCACCGTTTGTTTTTGTTTTGTTTTGTTTTTGCCCTGGAGTCAACTAACCATATCTTGAGCCCTTTGAAAACATGAGACAAGTCTGTTTTTTAAAATTTAAATTGAAGAAGTCAGATATTTTTTCTCAGAGATGGGAAATGACTAAGAATCTGTATTAGATTTTATTTCTCTACAGCTGATTTATATCACAGATTCAACAATTAACACCCTCTAAGTTGTTATCTCCCCAGTGTCTGTCCATAGTACTAGAGGCCAACATAATATCTTATCCAACAACTATCAGTGCAAATCTTGCTTCTCATAGAATTATGCAGAAGCACGGCATATTTATCCTAACTGTACTGTGTATACACACACATCATGATTCTTCCTTTGTAGTCCCCCCTTTTTTTTCTCTAGACCTGTCAAGGATGAACACTCCATTGTCATTAAACTAATTTAGGTGCCTGAACTCGGCGACACAATCAAACACAGTCCAGCAGTCCACAGTAATATGAGTTTTCTCAAAAAGTTGTTGACCATAGCCATTTACAGCTCAACTTTTTAATTATGGCAACACCTTATATACCTCATTTTTACCCTTTTTCTGCTGGATGGTTAAGACCAAGATAGATCAAGACCTCTAAGCCGGGCATGGTGGCGCATGCCTGTAATCCCAGCACTCAGGAGGCTGAGGCAGGAGGATTGTTGTGAGTTCGAGACCAGCCTGAGCTACAAAGTGAGTTTAAGGCCAGCCTGAACTGCATAGTGAGACCCTGTCTCAAAAAGACAAAAAAAAAAAAAAATTTAAAAAAAAAAAAAAAGACCTCTATACCAAAAGATGTAGCTTTTGTTTCTGATGAGGTCAGTGAAGTCCCCTCAGGGTTTATCTTGTAATCTTGTACCTTACTCTGTAGATACTTTGTGTTATCCATGTGGATGAGTCACGGCCAATGCTTGACCAGTATGGTGTCTACAAGAGCCTGAGAGAAAGTTTTCTTTCCATATGACTCTCCCCAGTCACACTACGCATCATCAATTTCTTTCTTCTGTGGCTCTATAATCTCCTTGATCAGAAAATTTGGGGCACAACTGAGTTTCATGATGTTACAGTACAGGTTTTCCTATGTCCTGAGTCTTGGCTGAACTTGAAAGGCTAGGGCCAAAATATTGGATGGCCTTGTGCCTCTTCTATTTCTCTAATTTTGATCTGTGATCTTAGGTTGTTAACCATCAAGAAGAAAAGCTGATTAGTACCCTGCAGCATATGCCATTCACTTTGCCCTAACTATCTGACTCAATTGTCTTTAGTTGTTGTTGTACATTTCTATTTGTATTTTTTCTTTTGACTTCTTATACTAGAGAGACTGTAAGTTATTTGCACATGTGTGTCTGGTTTATTTCACTTACGAGTATATGTTCAAGTGGCATCCACTTCAATATAAATGCTTCAAGTTTATCATTCTTTATAGCTGAGTAATACTCCATTATATAGAAATACCACATCTTTTTCAAGCATTCCTCAT
This sequence comes from Ctenomys sociabilis, assembly GCA_004027165.1. NCBI lineage: Eukaryota > Metazoa > Chordata > Mammalia > Rodentia > Ctenomyidae > Ctenomys > Ctenomys sociabilis. The sequence goes on along the minus strand of PVKA01031771.1, from coordinate 16,108 downwards.
GTGACGGACATCTTGGTTGTTTCCAAGATTTTACTATCACAAATTGTGCTGCTATAACATAAGTACACATATATCACTATGATACAATGATTTCAGTTCCTCTGGGAAAATTTCCAGTAGGGGGATAGCCAGCTTGAATGGGATTTCTAGTCCTACTCTTTTGAGGAGTCTCCACACTGACCTCCACAATGGTTATACCAGTCTACATTCCCGCCAGCAGTGAAGAAGTGTTCCCTTTTCCCCACAACCTCTCCAACATTTGTTGTTGGTTGATTTCCTTATGATAGTCATTCTTTCTGGAGTGAGATAGTATCTCAGTGTTGTTTTTATTTGCATTTTATGGATGGCTAGCGATGTGGAGCATTTTTTCATATATTTATTCGCTTCTTTAATTTCATCTTTGAGAAGTGTGTATTCATCTCAGATGCCCATTTCTGAATTGGGTCTTTAAATTTGAGGGCCCTGTTATGTCTTAGTTCTAGACAGCAGACTTTTGTCTGATTGCTGATTAGTTAGGTATTTTTTCAAAATTTGTGGGTTGTCTTTTCACTTTGTTGACAATTTCTTTTGACGTGAAGAAACTCCTCAAGAAGAGTTGATCCCAGTTATTGATTCTTTCAAGTGTTTCCCATGCAAATATATGTTTATTCATGAACTCTTTACCTACCCCTATGTCTTCAAGAGTTCCTTCTACTTTCTCTTCCAGGAAAGTGAGTGTTTTTGTTTTAATGTTTAGATCTTTAATCCATTTTGACTTTAGCTAGTGTGTGGTGATAGAGCTGGGTCAAGTCTTAGTTTTCGGCATGTAGAAAGCTGTGTTTTCCAGCACCATTTGTTAAAGAGGCTATCTTTCTTCCAGTGAGCTTATTTGGCCCCTTTGTTGAAGATCAGGTGGCTGAGTGTGATCATAGATGCCTCTGCATCTTCTAATCTATTCCATTGATCCTCAGGTCTATTTTGTTGCCAATACCATGCTGATTTTATCACAGTGCCTTTGTAGTGTAATTTCAAGTCAGGAATTGTGATGCCTCCTGCTTTGTCTTTATTGCCCAAGACTGCCTTTGCTATTCTAAGTCATTTGTGGGTCAAAATAAATTTTAGGAACAATTTCTGTAGGTCTGAGAGGTATGTTAGTGGCAGTTTGATTGGGATTGCATTAAATCTGAACAGCAATTTGGGGAGTATGGCCATTTTCACAATGCTGATTCTTCCTATCCAGGAGCATGGATTTGAAATCCTCTATAATATCTTTTCTTAGGGTGCTGTAATTTTCCATGAAAAGATCTTTGACTTCCTTGGTTAAGTGAATTCCAAGGTATTTCATTTTCCATGGTGCTGTTGTAAAAGGTATTGTTTCTATTGTTTGCCTGTCAGTGTGCTTGTTATCTGTGTAGAGGGATGCTATTGACTTTTGAGTATTGACTTTGTATCCTGCTATGCTACTGAATTTCTGTATCAGTTCTGGTAGTTTCTTGGTCGAATTTTTGGGGTCTTCCAAGTAAAGTATCATGTCATCTGAAAATAGTGATAATTTAACTTCTTCTTTACCTATTCTTATTCCTTTTATTTCTCCCTCTTTTCTAATGGCTGTTGCTAAGGATTCCAAAACTATATTGAATAGGAGATGTGATAGAGAACATCCTTGTCTTGTACTTGACTTAAGAGTAAAATATTTCAGTTTTTACCCATTTAGAATTATATTAGCTTTTGGGTTGTCAAAGATGGCTTTTATCAAGTTAAGGTAGAGTCCATCTATTCCAATTTTCTGTAGGACCTTGAACATGAATGAGCGTTGGACTTTGTCAAAGGCTTTCTCTGCATCAATTGAGATGATCATGTGGTTTTGAGATTTCAGTCTACTAATATAGTGTATCATATTTATAGATTTTCAAATCTTGAACCATCTTTCCATCCCGGATGAATCCTACCTGGTCATGGTGTATGATCTTCTTGATGATTTGCTGTATTCTATTTGCTAGGACCTAATTGAGTATTTTTGTGTCTTTATTCATGAGGAAGATTGGCCTGTAGTTCTCCTTTTTGGTTGTGTCTTTCCCTGGTTTTGGAATCAGTATAATACTTGCCTCCAGAAATGTTTTTGGGAGGACTGCTTCCTTTTCAATTTCATTGAAGAGTTTGAGGAGTGTATGGATTATATCTTCTGTAAATTTCTTGTAGAATTCAGCTGAGAATCCACCAGGACCTGGACATTTCTTTGTCAGTAGGTCTTTTATTACATTTCATATTTCATTGGCTGTTATTGGCTTATTGAGAGTTGTTATATCTTCTTGGTTCAGTTTTGGTAATTTTTACCTTTTGAGGAATCTGTCCATTTCTTCTGTGTCTTCTATTCTGTGACCATAAAGATTCTCGAAGTAACTATTAATAATTTTCTGAATTTCCACTGGGTCTGTGGTGATTTCACCCTTTTCATTCCTTAATTGAATTTTTTCTTACCTCTTTTGATGAGTTGGCTAGAGGTTTATCAACTCTATTTAGTCTTTCAAAGAACCAACTTTTTGATTTGTGAATTCTTTGAACTGTTTTCTTCATCTCAATTAAATTAATTTCTGCTCTAATCTTTATGCTTTCTTCACGTCTTTGCACTCTGGGTTTTGTTTGCTCTTCTTTTTCTAGATGTCGGAGGTGCAACATTAGGGTGCTAATTTGTTCCCGTTCTCTTTTCCTAATGTGTGAGTTCATAGCTATGATTTTCCCTCAAAGAACTGCTTTCATCACATCCCATAAATTCTGGTAAGTTGTGCTTAAATTTTCATTGAATTGTAGATATTGTTGAATTTCTTGTTTAATTTCTTCTGTGACCCATTGATTGCTGAGTAGGGTGTTGTTTAATTTCCATGAATTTAGCAGGTTTTTCTGGTTTCTTTTGTCATGTAGTCCCAGTTTCATTGCACTGTGTTCAGATAATATGCATGGGATAATTTCTATTTTCTTGCATATACTTACATATGACCTCTGGATTAGTATGTGGTCTATCTTGGAAAATGACCAGTGTGCAGCTGAAAAAAAAGTGTATTAAGCTGTAGTTGGGTGGAACACTCTGTAAATGTCCACCAGGTCCATTTTTTCCAAGCTCTGGTTCAGTTCTTCTACTTCCTTGCTAATTTTTTGTCTGGTTGATCTATTTTTTTGAGATAAGGGAGTGTTAAGGTCTCCTGTTAAGATTGTGTTCTTACATAAACAACAGCAGTGATTTTTATGCTATGTCGGTTATTGCAGTGTCTCAAGCTGATCAGGCCTTCAGCAATGACCACATCTCCCACATGTTTGTTCATCTGCCTTAGTCAGTAGACCATAAGCATGCATGAGCACTGGGATTCACCCAGTAGACCATAAGCATGCTGAGCACTGGGATTCACCCAGATCCTATTAAAAACACAGGGACAGACTTGTATTTAAATGCTATTCCTATGCAGTAGGTGTGTGAGATTGTGGTCCAGTTACTCAACCTCTTGTATCAGTCAGGGTTTTAGAAGAGAAACAGATATAACCCAAGATGTACAAAGGTATAAGAAATTACAAGATTGGTTTATGGTGGTCAGCCACAGAGTCAGAGGAGGAAGCGTGCGGAGGGTGTCTGGACACCAGAGACTGCAGGATTCAGTCCAAGGTCTGGAGTTCACTGAAGTTTTCCATGCAAGTCCATATCAGGAGGCTGATGGGTGGATGTGACAGAAGGCTGATGAGTCTACACCACAAGGCTGAAGGATGCAATGTGGACGTCGAGGAGTCTGAGGCCAGAAGCCAGGAGAAGACATCCAAGCTGAAGGCCAAGACTGGAGCAGATCCAAAGAATGGAAACCCCTCTTTCATTCTCTTCTTCACTTCCCTTTTACACCACCTTGTGGTGGCTCCTCTCCACCATAGTGTGTAAAATGGCTGAGCCAATTTAGTTAAGCTTCTAAACTTCTCAGTTTGACACCCTCAACCACTGCACCTCTCCCAACCCCAATTTCTCACATATGTAATATACTTTTAAGAATCCAATTCCTGGAGTATTGGGAAAACTTAATAAAGTCATTGAGATGGGAAAAAAAAAGGTTGTGTTCTTAGACATTAAGTTTTTCATGTCCATTAAGATTTGTTTACATAGTTGGGTGCGCCTGTGTTTGGTGCATAGATATTTAGGAGTGTTACTTCTTGCTCTTGAACTTTTCCCCTGACCAATATATAGTGGTCTTCTTTGTGTCGTTTGAGCTTTCTTGGTTTGAAGTTGAGACTGTCTGAGAACAGAATTGCTACTCCTGCTTTTTTCTCAGGTGCTGGGGCATGTAATATTGCTTTCCAGCCTTTGACTTTGAGCCTATGAATGTTGTTTTGAGTTAAGTGTGTTTCTTGTATACAGCATATTGTTGGATTTTGTTTCCTAATCCACTGCATCATTCTATTTCTTTTAATTGGTGAATTGAGTCCATTTACATTGATGGTTATAATTGAAATATGTTGACTTACGTTTGTCATGATATTTACCTGCCATTGTTTACTCCTTTGTATCCTGTGTTTAATTGTCTGTCCTGTTTAGTGGTCTCTCTCTAGAACATCTTTCAGCAGCCTGTGTAGGGATGGCTTTGTCATCATGAAATTCTTTAGTTGTTCTTTGTCATGGAAGTATTTCAATTCTCCATCAAACTTGAAAGAGAGTTTTGCAGGGTATAATAGTCTGGGCTGGAATTTGTTTTTGTGCAGGACTTGAAGAACTCTGCTCCATGCTCTCCTTGCCTTCATTGTTTGTGTAGAGAAGTCAGCTGTAATTCTGATGGGTTTTCCTTTGAATGTGATCTTCTTCTCTCCAGCACCTTTCAGTTTATTATTTTTGTTTTGGATTTCTGGGATCTTGACCATTATATGTCTCAGGGTGTTTTTACTTGGGTTGAAGTTATTTGGTGTTCTGTATGCTTCGGTTACCTGAATGTTGGATTGTTTCCTCATATTTGGGAAGTTTTCTGAGATTACTTCTCCCCAAATTCTTTTTATGTCATTTGTATTCACTCCTTCATTCTCATTGATACCAATTAATCTCACCTTGTTCATCCTGGCATCATCTTGCAGGTGATGGATTATTTTTTCCTGCATTCTCGTTGTTTTTAAGAGATCCTTTCTCACCTTTTCACTAGCTGCACCAGCATCTTCAAGATCTGAAACTCTGTCTTCACTTTCACTCAAACGGTTTTGTAGACTCTTGATTGATATTTTTAGTTCTTCTATATCTCTTTGACTCTGTTTCATGTGTTCTATTTCTTTTCTGTACTGCTCATTCAAGGAATCCATCATATTTCTGATCTCCTCTATTTTTTTTATCCATGTCTTCTTTAGAGGTAGTTATTAATTCTTTTTCTGCAGAGTTTCTTCCAAATTGGTTTTCCTCTGCATATTTCCAGTCTTGTTTCTGTATTTCAGATGCTATGATTTCAAAGAATTCTTTTCAAAGAATTCTTTTTTGATTTCAGAAATTATTTCTGCTTTGAGTTCCTCATGACCCTTCTGCTGTTGTTTCTTTGCTTCAGATGCCATTAATTCATACGTTTCAGCTGGAATAGTGCTCTCTGCACTTGTTCTGGGTGAGCATTGGTTTTCCCTCTGATGTTTCTGCATTTACTTCTTTATTTCAGATGCTATGTATTCAGATATTTCCTTATTTCAGGAATTAATACTCCTCTGAGTTCCACTATACCTTTCTGGTGTTGTTCTTTTGCTTCCATATCTGTTAATTAATTTATTTCAGCTGAGCTAGTGTCCTCTGCACTTACTGGTGGACTTGAGGCCTGTGATTGCATTTTTCTCCTTGTCTTTGTCATTTTGTATAGCACTGACCTCTGGGGCTCTCACTCACAGCCCCAGCTGCGTTGAGACTTGGGCGGAGTGGTGGGACCTGGGACCACTGAGAACTATCTCCCTGATGTGGCAGGCCTGGGGTGTGGTGTAACATTTTAGTTCTTCTGGAAAAATACTAAGGAGAATTGCTGGGTTGAATGAGACTTCTAATCCTACTTTTTTGAGGAATCTCCAGACTGATGTCCATAGTGGTTGCACCAGTCTACATTCCCACCAACAGTGGAGAAGGGTTCCTTTTTTCCCACAGCCACTCCAGCATTTGTTACTGGTGACTTCTTAATGATAGTCATTCTTTCTGAGATGAGATGGAATCTCAATGTTGCTTTAATTTGCTTTTCTTGAATGACCAATGATGTTGACCATTTTTTCATATATTTATTAGTATTTGTATTTCTTCATCTGAGAAGTGTATTTTCATCTCAGAAGCCCACTTGGATTGGGTCTTTGAATTTTGGGGGCCTAATTTCTTTTTAATTCCATATATGTTCTTTTTTTTTTTTTTAAAGTTTCCCCACTGTGGGGTGTCTCATTTTATTTTATTTTATTTTATTTTATTTTATTTTATTTTTGTCTTTTTGAGACAGGGTCTCACTATGCAGTTCAGGCTAGCCTTAAGCTCACTTTGTAGCTCAGGCTGGTCTCAAACTCACAACAATCCTCCTGCCTCAGCCTCCAGAATGCTGGAATTACAAGCATGCGCCACCACGCCTGGCTAAATTCCATATATGTTCTTGATAGAAGTCCTTTGTCTGAGGGACAGTTGGCTAAAATTATTTTCTAATTCACGAGTTTTCTTTATTTGTAAAAGGCAGGAGAATTTTAAGTTTGACCTCAACCTAAGCTACCTAGTGCTTTAGCAAGAACCTGTGTCAAAATTAAAAATTAAGAAAGCTTGGAAATGGAGCTCAGCTTATACTGAGTAGCATAGAAGAAGAATGGAGAAGAGAAGGAAGAGGATCAAGAGCAAGAAGAGGAACTAACCCTGATGACAACTTGATTTGTAGTTTCTATTCTCCACAGCTATAAAATTACCAATTTGTATTATGTAAGCCGCATAGTTTCTGACATTCTGCTACAGCAATCCTAGCAAACTAAAACTAGATGGTAACTACAGAAAAATTAATACCAACTCAGCTCTTGACTAGTCTGACTCAATGCATTATGAAGCATCTGTTACGGTTTGTGTCAAGTTGTGCCCATAAAGCCTCCTGGACTCATGGGGCAGCCTCTGGGGCTTGTGATTGATTCCTGATTCAAGGCTGGGCCTGCAAGCGTGAGTGCAGGCGTGAGATAAATATGTCCTTTCTAACACTGAACAAGAAATAAATATCCCAGTGCCACGCCCTGGCCCTGGGGTGGATAATCTGCATTACAATGTCAGGAGAGCAGAGAGGCTTGCAGAAGCTGTAGCTGCTCCCCTCCCTCTGCTCTTTGTTGCCACCATGAATGCTGCTCCTCATCATAGCCACTTTGCCTTGGAGCCAGCTGGGTGTGGGCTACAAGCTGAATAAACCTTTCCATCCTTAATTGTGGGTGTTGGGTATTTTGTTCTAGCAATGAAAGAAGAGTAACTCAGACAGCATCCAAGAACTGTAAGACAGTATCAGCTGGTCTAAAGCACAACTAATTGGAATCCTACAAAAATATTCTGTTTCTTTTTCAGGAGAAGTAGAGAATAACTTGGGGAACTATTCAAAGGAATAATGATGAAAATGTTTCAAAATTAATGATGGCACTAGTCATTTGGCAGGATAAATACCTAACAAAGCCTATCAATGTGTATCACATTCAAAGTGCTTAAAAGAAAAAAAGAAGAAATATTAGAAGTTGGCTGGAAAGAAAAGTCATACTACATTTTAAAGAACAAAAATGAAAACAACAGCTGGGTATGTTGGCTCACGCCTGTAATCCCAGAACTTTGGAGGCTGAGGCAGGAGGATCGTTGCAAGTTCAAGACCTGCCTGGGCTACAAAGTGAGCTGAACACATAGTGAGACCCTGTCGAGAGAGAGAGAGAGAGAGAGAGAGAGAGAGAGAGAGAGAGAGAGAGAGAGAAAGTAAAGTACAGCAAATTTCATTCAGAAACACTAAGCTAGAAGCCAATGGTGTGACTTTTTAAGAGACCAGGGTAAGGAAAGGCCAGATCAAAATGCTACATTCATTAAAATATCTTTCTTTCTAACACTGAACAAGAGATAAATATGTCCTCAAAAACTGAGAGAAGTTTATTACCGGTAGACTTAACACTGTAATACATTTTAAAGGAAGTTGTTCAGGCAAAGAAACACAGCCATAGTTCAGTTTATGAACACTGCTGTTTGCAAGCAGTTCAGTTTGTGAAAGAAAGCATTTGGCAAAATTGTTTGTGCTCACAAGCTCTGCACTGGATGACAAACGCCACCATGGCCTTCTTCCTCATGCTTCCATCTTCCCCAAAACCATAAAACAACCAACTCTGTAAACTGAGGACACTAGATGATACTAGACAGACACTAGGACCTACACAGACATAAAGGGCCTTGGAAATGTAATAAACAAAGGTACACGTGCGACTATACTTTTATTTTCATTCTCAAATGAAAGCTGACAGCTTAAGGCAAGAACATTAACAATATAAGGTATCATGTGTCAAAGTAAAACATCTGACAGTAAAAGAATGGGAAAAAGGGAGTGGGCACATAGTGCTGTAGGAGCTCTACACTACACCTACAGCACTATTCTTTGAAAGCATATTCTGATGAAATTTTAATGTTATATTAGTCATCCCAAGCTGCCATAATAAATACCTTGGTCTGGTGGTTTGAAGTGCAAGACTTTTAAAGACTGGGAAGCCCAAGATCAATGTATCTGCCAGTCCCGTTTCTAGTAAAGGCTCCCTTACATCGACAGCTGCCTTATGAGACCTGGGCCTATATTTGTGATCTCATCTCATTATCTAATTACTTCCCAGATACCCAGTCTCCACATACTATCATTTTAAGGTTTGGTGCTTCCACATATGAATTCTAGGACACAGAATATTCAGTCCACAATAAATAGTAGACCCTAGAACAGTCACTTAAAATTATTTTTCAATGTATAAATAATGTCAATAGTGGAGAAAATTAGAAACAAAAAGTAATTAATTAATTTAAAAGAAGCTAAAACCAAGCATGGTGGCCCACACCTATAATCCCAGCACTCAGTATGCTGAGGCAGGGTTGCTACTGAGGTCGAGGCCAGCCAGGGCTGCAAAGTGAGTCCAAGACAAGCCTGAAGTGCATAACAAGACTTTGTCTCAAAAAGGCACCAAAAAAAATAAAAATAAAATCCAGAAGAAAAAAAATACAGAGTAAATAGAAAACTAACAATATGGTATATTTCAATCCGACTATATTGATAATTACATTAAAGTAAAAATATTTTAACACATAATTATAAAACAGAAATCACAAAATGGGCTTTAAGGATGAGCAATCCTTGATGCTTATCTTTAGGGAGGTAAGCATTTCTTTGATCTCTGGTCTTTAGGTCTGGCCCACAGTGGGGAGCCTCTGTCTCTCTCATTTGTAAGGTATCTTGTCTTCCTTGAGGGCCTGATGACCTATAATAGTGCTATCTAATATAGCTGACTACAACGCTGGGATTAGAGGTATATACCCTTGAACTTGCCTTGAATCAAGGTTTTTTTTTTTTTAATTATTTGGTACAAGGTCTCACTACACAGCTTGGACTTAGTGATCCTCCTGTTTTCAGCCTACCAAGCACTGGGATTATAGCCATGTGCCACCATGCCCAGACCTGATGGCCAGTTCAGTGCACCCAAGGGCAGGGCTGGTATAACATATGGTGCTGGGGATCGAACCCCAGTCCCTATGCTTGCCTAAGCAGGTGCTTAGTCTGCTGAGGTATTTCACTGGCCCTGAATCGAGTAGTTTAAAAGGATACATCTTAGGGCCGGGGTGATGGCTCAGTAGAATAAGTGCTTGCCTGCCAAGTGCAAGGGCCTGAGTTCAACCCCTGGTTCCAAAATAAACAAATAAATAGATACATTTTATGATAGATGAATTATATCTCAGTTAAACTATTATCCAGAAATTATATATACTTGGCCCCATCCTCAGAGATTCTTGCTAGCAAGCATGAGATGAACATACGTGCCTGTATTTTTTTTTTTAAATGAGGTCTCACTATGTAGTACAAGCTGGCCTTGAACTCACTATGTAGTTCAAACTGGTCTTGATCCTCCTGCCTCAATCTCCAGAGTGCTGGGATTATAGGTTGTGCCACCACACCCAGTGTGACATTTTCATTTTTAAGAAAGTCACTAAGCATTTGGGGAGAATGTTGTTCCAGATAATTTCACTGGACAGGGAAGAGCCCACAGCCACAGTGTATAAGCATGGGAGTTTCTCAGGGCCAACACACATGGTTCCAGAAATGAAGACACAAGTTGTCAAGAAGACATAGAGGAGTGTGCCCTGGACTCCATATCTAATACCACAAAACTAAAATGAAAAGGGAGAGCCAGAGAAAACAGCAGGAGTCCAGATGCCTCCCGAAGAGCTGAGTGGACAGGATTCACAGATGAGCGGAGTGCACTCCAGGCAGGATGGGGAGCGGGTGAGGATGAAGGCACGTGCTGGGTGGGTGGGGCTGCTCCTGTTCACCTGCAAGGGGAAAGTGGGGAGCTGGATTTGGAGGGGAGAGCTGAAGTCACCTCTAAACGCTGATGTGCTGGAGGAAAAAATGGGATTTAAAAACAAAACCCAATGCTATACTAACTATAAGAAATCCACTTTCCATATAAAAACAGAAAGATTGAATAATTGAATAAAAGATGTGTCACAAAAACTATAATTACAAGAGCTTACAATACTGTACAAATAGGGTAATAACAAAAAGCTTCTCTTCTGGAGGGTTAACAACCTAAGTTTGCAGACCAAAAATCAGAGAAAAAGGAGGGCCGCAAGAACAGCCAACATTTTGGCCCTAGCCTTTCAAGGTCAGTGAAGACTCGGGACATAGGAGAACCTATACTGTGACCTCATGTAACTCAGTTGTGTCCCAAATTTTCTGATCAAGGAGATTATGGGGCCACAGAAGAAAGTGACTGATGATGTAGAATGTGCCTAAGGAGAATCACATGGAGAGAAAACATTCTCTCAGGCTTTCACAGAGAGCAAATTGGTCAAGCCACAAATGACACTGACAAAGGATCTACAAACTGAAGTACAGGGCTTCAGGATAAATCCTGAGGGGATTTGATTGACCTTGTCAAATACAAAAGTTACATGTCTTGTTTTATCTTGGTCTTAACAATCAAAAATGAAGTATAAAAAGTAAAGCCATATTAATATGCTGAGCTGTAAAAGGCTCAAGTCAACAACTTCAGGCATTGCCAGTCCTATGGATAACCCACTACTATTATGGACTACTGGACTATTTTGGAATACTTTGCTGAATTCACACACCTATAATATTTAAATGACAAAACTAAACAAAAAAAGAGGATACAAATGAAGGACCATTTTGTATCTGTCTATTAGAAATAGTTAGGAAAGATATACAACTATATTCTCTTAATTCAGTGATTAGAAAAATTTGTTCTAATAGTGTTTGTAAACAGGATACCATGTCTGCATTTTGTACAATGAATAACCACTAAGAAAACAATATGTAATGTATTAATTATTGAAACTGTCCTACTAATTTGATTTGAAACTATCTCATTGCAATTTGTTTCTCAATAAAATTATGGAAAAAAACATTACAAAGGATGTAAGTTGTAATAAAAAAACAATACTGTACAAGTGTACCACAAACTCCAGAGCAAGGCACATTATCAGAGCTAAAAAGGTCACTGACCAATGAAAAAGGGTTCACTTCTCTAAGATCTTAGGATTCTAGATGTGTGTCATAGCTAACAACAGAGCTCATATACAACTAGAGGAGTTTTCTCTACAGTTTATAGTTCAGGGCTTCAAACTCCTGTTTTAGTAATTGACAGAACACGGTCAGAAAATTAGTAAAACTAGAAGACCTGTGCAATGCATTCAACCAGCAAAAGGTGATTGATGTTTATAAACTAATCTGCCACAAAACAATAGAATATAGGTATGTGTTATAGTCAGACTTTGCAAAGGAAATAATTTACTACAAGACACATAATTTATAGGATTATTAGGGCCAGAGATATAGCTCAGCAGCATAAGCACCTGCCTGGCAAGCTCCAGATCCTGAGTTTGATCCCCAGTACCACAAAAAAATATAGCAAGAATATTATTTTATATTAGTCACCCAAAGAGTCAAGGACAGACGAGTACAGGAAATCCATCCACATACTAAAGATCCAAAGAATCCAGCTGAAGGCCTAGACCCCTCAGCAATAATGTCTGAGTCCAACTGAAGACCTAGATCCCATAACAATGCCCCCATAAGTCCAACTGGAGGCCAGGAGCCCACGATAATGTCTCATGCAGGCTGTTTCACAGGATCTTTGCTGAGGAAGCCCAAAGGTCGATGGTGGAAGCTAGAAAGCCTGCGCCAGTGCAATGAACAATCTGGGCCAGCAGGCTGAAGGGTCTGTGCTGGAGCCAGAAAGGTAGACTCAAAGTAAAGACCAGAGCTCCCCCGAAAAGTACCACAGCCATCCTCAGCAACCATGAGGTCCCAAGTTCCCCCAACAATGAGGACAGCCAAGTCTGTCTCAAGAAATCCTGGGTGACAAGCACGACAAGCTTCTCCAAGAGACTGAAGAGTTTACCATCTTCCCCTCCAGATCCAAGAGGCAATGCTCAAACTAAAGCCTTGAGCTCCCCCAAAGTGAACCAGACCCATTCTCAGCAACAACAGGGTCCTGAGCTCATAATAGCCAAGTTCATATCAGGAAAGCCAGTACAACACTCCTCCAGGAGAACCAACAGCCACTTCTCCTTCCCCCACCCCCAACCCAAATCAATAGCCCCAATTTTTCCTCTCCAGTTATTTTTATGTTGTTGACAACAATCTTCAGATGGGCAGTCCCAGAACCACACTGATTCAGTTCACCTGGGTGTGACAAGTTGCTCAACAGTTGTCAATCCACCACAATATGTGTGTGTGTGTGTGTGTGTGTGTGTGTGCGCACGCGCGCGCGCTGCTGTGGATCAAACTCAGAGTTTTGCACATGCTAGACAAGGGCTCTACCATGGAATTACATCTCCAACCATCACATTCTTTATAAGTGTATGTAACACATTCAAAATCATAGGTCATAAAAATAAAATTTAAAAAGCCAGCTACACACCTGTAATCCCAGCACCTATGCAAATGAGGCAGGAGGATTGCTGAGAGTTCAAGACCAGCCTAGGCTACATTAAAGGCCAGCCTGAACTACATAATGAAACCCTATCCCAAAAAAGAAAAATTAAAACAAAAAGATAGGTCATATTCTGAGTTATAAAACAAATGCTAACAAATTTTAAAGAGCTAAAGTTATGCAAAATGTTTTCTCTAACAATAATATAATTGAAGAAAATAAACTGATATCAGAAAGATAGTTCAGGAATTCCCCAGTGTGTGAAAAAGAATACACTTTTAAATAACTCATGTGTCAAAGAAACAATCTCAAAAAGGAGTTAGAGTGTATTTTGAGCTGAATTAAAATGCGAACACAATGCCAACCTTTGTGGACTACAGCTGAAGGGGAATCCACAGCACTGCTTTGGTCTGATCTCGTGTTTCAAAATAGAACATGGACCAAGAGCTGACAGGAGGGAAGGGGAAGGAGATTTTTAAAATAAAAGAATTAAAATATGTTATGTACTTGTACCAGCTCCCACAAGAAATGTAACCCTATGTACTTCAAACACGTACTAATAAAAAGTAAAAACTGAAAACATCGAATAGCACCCTATACATATGTACAAGTTACCTGTATCCATTAAAAGTAAATTTTTTTAAAAATTAGCAAACACAGTCAATGATAAATCAGAAGGATAAGGGCTAGCCAAACCGCTCAGCAGGCTAAAGTACCTGCTTAGGCAAAGCGTAGCAGCTGGGGTTCGATTGCCAGTGGGCCATGCTGGCCCCACCCTGCTCCCTGGGAACATTGAGCTGACAATTGAGACTCGGGGTGGTGGCTCACACCTGTAATCCCAGCACTTGGATGGTTGAAAACAGGTGAATCACTCTGAGTCTGATCTGTGTGGTCAGACCCTGTAGACCCTGTACCCTATAGACTCTGTACGAAATACATTTTTAAAAAATCAGAAGGATAATATATTAATTGGAATCTTACCACTCCCATTCAATATTGTACTGAAAAAAAATATTTACAAATCACATATCTGACACAGAAATTGTATTCAAAAGTCCCATAATGTAGGAAAAAAAAGAACAAGGTATGACTTGGACGCTTGGATTTCTCCTGAAAAGTACACATGTTGAAGCCCTAACACCAAGGTTATGGTACTAAGATGTAAGGCATAAGCCAGGCACAGAGGCACGTACCTGTCATCCCAGATGCTCAAAAGGCTGAGGCAGGAGGAGTTTGGGTTTAAGTTCAAGGCCAACCTGAGCATGATAACTAGATCCTGTCTCAAAATAAAAAAGATGTGGGGCCTTCGAGGAGGCAAAAGTCATGAGGGAGGGCACTCGGAAAGAGATCTTCTTCTATCTTGTTTCTTCTACCAAGAAAGGACACAGCCACAAGGCGATACCTACACACCAGAAAGCAGCCCCATGCGACACCTGCTGCCACTGTGAGAAGCTAGCCAGTCTATATTTTTGCTACAGGAACCTGAAAGGACTAATACAAAATGAAATATTAAAATAAGTGGCAAAAAAATAAAATAAGTGGCAAAATATTGGAGCAGATACTCCACCCAGGCAGACACATGGACTGACTAAAACTCACATGAAAAGATATCAACATTATTGATCACTAAGTATTTGAAGGTCCAAGCCGTGATAATACATTACTATAAGCTGGGCGTGGTGGCGCAGGCCTGTAATCCCAGCACTCGGGAGGCTGAGGCAGGAGGATTGTTGTGAGTTCGAGACCAGCCTGAGCTACAAAGTGAGTTTAAGGCCAGCCTGAACTGCACAGTGAGACCCTGTCTCAAAAAAAGAAAAAAAAAAAAAAAAAAAAAACATTACTATAGCCATGCTGGAACAACTGAAAGACAAGAAAAGCTAACAATATCAAAAGTTGCTGTGGGGCCAGGGAAATGGCTCAGTAGAATAAGCTCTTGCCTGGCAAGCGCAAGGGCCTGAGTTCAATCCCCGATTCCGCAAAAAAAAGAGTTGCTAAAAACACAGAGCAACCATAAAGTGCTCCTGCATTACTGATAGGAATGTGAAATGGCACTGGGACTTTGGATGACAGTTTGACAGTTTCTTACAAAGTCATTTGCAATCATAGTTCCAGGTGAAACAGGAATGCCACTTAGAAGTACATACCCAAATGAAATGTAAGCTTCAATTCACACAAATACCTGTACACAATTATATTTTTTTTATTTTTATTTTTTTTTTGGTCTTTTTTTGTCTTTTTGAGACAGGGTCTCACTGCAGTTCAAACTGGTCTCGAGCTCACTTTGTAGCTCAGGCTGGTCTCGAACTCACAACAATCCTCCTGCCTCAGCCTCCCAAGTGCTGGGATTACAGGCATGCGCCACCACACCCGGCTACACAATTATATTTTGCATCAGGCTTATAGAATCTTCTATCGTCCTTGCCAAAAATTAGAAACAGCCCAAAAATTAGAAACACCTAAGGAACAGATGAACAAATGAGGTCATAACGGGTCAGTCTCTTACTATGTCTACTCCAACAGCTGAATTGGATGCCAGAGTAGATTTTTTTTGTTTTTGTTTTTAATATGGTTTATTAGCACAGTAACAAATGCAGACATAGGAAGTCTACAACATATAATCAATCCACTGAGTGACTCCTATTCCACGCCTTACAGTTCACAGCTTTTACATTTCACTACAGGTTCTCATAAGTCCTGATTTAAACTTTTAAAGTAAATTCAATATAAAATAAAATACATTAACTATTCATTTCCTACATGGTGTCTTATAGCCACAACTATATTATATATATATATATATATATATATATATATATATATATATATATATATATATGATGACAGTCTTAAAAACTCTGTTAAATATCCATGTTCACTTCTAAGAAGGGGACAAATTCCAATTTTTAAAACAAAAAGTATGCCGTCTTACAATGACTTTACATAAACGCCCATGTGTGTAACCTGTATAAATTAAGCT
>PVKA01031770.1:0-25918 GCA_004027165.1 Ctenomys sociabilis | reverse complement strand
AGAAAAGAAAAGAAAAGAAAAGAAAAGAAAAGAAAAGAAAAGAAGAAAACCCTCTCTTTGCCAAATTGGAGAGCTGGGTAATTACAATTCCAGGACTTCTCGTAGGTGGTTTCTTCAAAGGCTTTCCTTTATTTGCTGCTTAATGTAGAGCTTATTTATGCGGTTTCTTTTTCTCCCAGGGAGGTTAAGAGCTTGGTACAGCTAATGGACTACATATCACTGACTGTAGCATAGTTCCAGGCAACTTAATTTTAAAGAAATTGATGATTTGATATTATGAAAAGCATCTACTTTTTATTGAGAATGGATGATTAACTACTTGGGTGTCCATTCAGAAAACAATGTGACAGGAAGGGAGGAGGGAGGGACAAAGGAAGGGGGTTGGAAGGAAGAAAAAGGAGCAGGGGCAGAAGAAATTAGTTTATAGTGCTGCTAATTTTCAGTCCCTTGCAGGCTAGCCCAGCCCTGCCCAATGGAAGCCGTATGCTTAGTTTTTATGTTTCTAGTAATAACATCAAAAAACAAAAAAGTGAAATTGCTTTGGAATAACATACATGGTTTAAGCTAATCTAGCCTACATTTACCTAATGCATTTTCTTTAATATATCGTATATATTTTATCCCATATATTTTATTTTATTTTATTTTTTATTTTTTATTTTTTTAACATATTGTATATTTATTCCAGACTTTTGAGAAGACCATCGTTAAGGGCTGCTAATCCCAATATTGAATTACCTGTTCTTACTTAAGAACAGTACAAGATGAAGTACACATTATCTATTTAGTGGTGAGGGAAGAAATAAAATACTGAATATGTTTGCAATATGGAAATTTATTATTAACATCTTTTCAGCATCAAAATTTATGATCTTGGTCTTTCCTTCTTGCCTTTGTAGAGAGCCAAAAGAGACACATTGGCTACTTTAACAACCTTAAAGCGAACTCCAGGAATGTCACCAACGGCATGACCTTTTCGACCAAATCCAGCAACCAGCACTTCATCGTTTTCCTCAATGAAGTTCAAGCACCCATCATTAGGGACAAAAGCTGTGATTTTCTTGCCGTTCTTGATCAGCTGGACTCGTACGCATTTCCTGATGGCAGAATTGGGCTGCTTGGCCTCAACCCCTACTTTCTCCAGCACGATCCCCTTTGCGTGGGAAGCACCCCGAAGGGCTTGGCCTTCAGCGCTGAGCCCAGATGGGCCTTCTTGTACTGCTTGTCGTGCCATTTCTGGTCCCGCCGGTGACTGCGGAGCTTCCTCGCAGTACGGAGGCCACGACACTTGCCCATCCTGCCGGTGCAAGGGCCTGAGCGAAAGAAGGTATCTTATATGTTTTATCGTATATATATTATGTGATCGATGTACAATGAATACAGTGCCTTACATCTTTTCTCGGTTCTTCTCTCTCCGCAGCCCGGCGCACCGCAGCCATGGCCCTTAGAGCACACTCCGCCTCAAGTCAGCCCTCAGTGGCTGCCACGTGAAACAGTCCAGGGCTGTCCTTGAGGCCACATGGTTTTCAAAAGGACACCACTGATCCTCAAAGGCATCCGTCAGACCCACACCCCTTCTCATTCTCTCTGCAGCGTCTGCCATGTGAGTCTCCAATGCGGCACTCGCAAAGCGCTCATCACCTTCCAAATCCAAGTCCCCCCCCCCAGGTGTCCCCCTGTCCCCGAGCCCGGCTTCCAAGCTGAACCAGCTCCTCACGTCCAGGTGCACATTGCCAGTCACCTGACTTCGTGGCACCTATGGCCGAGCGTGTCCTAACCAGCTGTGGCCTGAGTCGCTTTCCCATTAATGAGACAGAGTGCCTGAGACTGCAGCATGAAGAAGAGAGGTTTATGTTGGCTCTCAATTTGCACAGGTTTCTGTACCTATTTGGGTGGCTCTAAGGGAGGGCAGCTTGGCACAGAGAGTGTGGCTGAGGAGGGCTGCTCAAGGCGTGGCCAACAGGAAGCAGCGAGGGAAGGGAGACTAGATGAACCCTTCCCCAGCGACCCAGCTCTTCTAACCAGAACCCATCTCCTGACAGCAAGTCACCCACATGTCCCCATAATCCAGTCACCTTTCAGAAGCCCCACCTGTCAGCATGCCAGGCTTTGGGGCACACGCAGATATAAACCATCACATGTGTTTTCTCCTCCTACCCATGCCAGCACTCTTCCCTGACATATGAGCAAATATTTAATGAACGCTTACTATGTTGTGCCAGCCGAGGGAATGGAGCAGTGGACAACCCAAACCAAAACCCCTTGAGCTCTCTTTCCGCCATCGTTCTGTGCCATAACGGTGCACATGAGTGTCCTGGCTGATGATCGCAGGAGCATCAACAATACCGGAGGCGCCGGCAGCAGGTCCTCAGTAGGCCTGCGCCAAAGTCACTGTCCAGTTTCTGACTGTGATGACGAAGCATGGTTGCATCGGGGAATTTGAAGTCATCCATGCTCACAGGGCTGGAAAATTGTTGTAAACCTCCCTAGCAGGTTAAACAGGTGTGGCGTGATCAGCCCCAGGTTTGATGTACAGCTGAAAGACCTGGAAAAATGGCAGAATGACCAGCTTCTATCTTGCCAGTTTGGTTTCATTATATTGACAACCTCAGCTGGCATCACGGATCATGAAGAAGAGCAGTGAAAACACACAGGAGGAAAAATCCTGGGATTCTTTTTCTAAGGATGTAAAACATACAAATAAAATGCCTCAGCAGACTCTGGTGCTTGCAAAGGAAAAAATAAAATCCCTTGGATTGACACTAATAGCAGTCCTACGATAAAGCATAACCAATCAGTAAACGATATAGTACATTAGGAAGTAATATTCCTGAAGAGGGGAGTGTGTGAGGACCAGCTGGGGCCCTCGGCAAGAACTGACGTGGGGCAAGGACCCGAAGGAGGTGAGGGCGCGGATGTGCAGATGTCCGGAGGAGCCTGCAGGCCAGAGAACCGGTGCAGAGACCTTGTGGCTGAGTTGTCCCATGTTTAAAGTTTGCAGAAACCACTGTGACTGGACAAAGGGAGCAAAAAAGGAAAGGAGGTCAGAAAAGGGCGCTCCGAGGGGACAGGCCTGTGGGCTTCTGTGAGGCCTGAGGTCCTCCAGGTTTGGGACTCAGGGCTGGATTCCCCTGGGCCTCCCCACTGATTCAGTCTGCAGGACCGCCCCATCCCCCAACCGCGCACGCATGTGCCTTTTGATCCCATTTGGCTCTCTGTCCATTCCATTCCGCCCACCACAGCCCAACTTTACTGTAGGTTACTCTTCCTATGGCCTGGCAGGGTCATAAACTCCTTTTTCACAGCCCATCTTTGGCACCTTCTGAGTGAGCTGTGAACTCTCAGGTGGATGTCACAGGGTCCCTCTGCTGCCACCCTGCCCTCCTTACCCACGGCTACACATTTTATGCCTTACAATCTTCCTCACCCCATTGTTCTTTCCACCTGCTGTTCATGGTCAGCCCTCATTTCCATGACTAAACACTCTCCCATCTCTGCCCCCTTCAATTTCTCATCACCCCCAGCTGCTAGACACTTCTTGGCAGTCTCACAGCACTTGTCTCTGGTAGGGTATTTGACTCACATTATATTGGTCCTTCTTTCCTCTCCTGAGTTTGTCTGGAAACCTGTTTTGGTCTGGGCAGTTACTGGGGTTCTAAGTTCCTGAAATGGGGTAGCATGGTTTTCTTGAATATTCTAGTAAGTAAGTGGCCGAATCACAGAAATGTAATCAACTGCTGATTGCATCAGCTAGCACATGAGGCGAGTGCGGCTGGCATTTCCTTTCTTTCTTTCTCCTAATCCTCCAAAATGGGTAGGATCTCCTTCAATGTTTATCATTGCCATAAGGTCACTCTGAGCATGCTGCATCAGTGGTCATCGCACAGGCAAGTGAACGTCTCCGAGCCTATCTGCTCCACTGTAAGACAGGCCACAGAGTTTGATCCTGTAGAGTTGAAGTGAGAATCGGTGAGATTGGGTGTAAGTTATCAGCTTCCCATCCTGGAGCATGAGAGGTGCTCAAGAGAGGGCAGATCTGTGACTTTCAAGGAGCTGACGACAAACTGTTTAACAGAGAAGGTCCTGTCCAGGTGCTTGAGTGACCAAACTCTCAACGCAAAGCCAGTGACAACTCGTCTGCTCAATTTGCTCAGGAAGGGATTCCTGGTGTGCTTGTAGAAGGTTCTGGATATTCAATTAGGTATCAATTTTTTAATTTCCACGTTTGAGGCTTTGAGACAGATAAATTCTATTTTACTTATTATTATTAATTATTATTATTATTATTATTATTTTCGTTATAGGGTCTCACAGCATAGTTCCGAACTTGTAGTGATCCTCCTATCTCAGCCTCCTAGCACTGGGATTACAGGCATGTGCCACCATGCCTGATTTTGGTAGCCAGCACTGCATTCCCATGGTTCTGAGACTGGCACAGCATGAGGTTCTGAGGATGGAACTCAGGTCACTGTGCTTGCCAGGCAGGCACTTAGATGACTGAGCTATCTCCCCAGCAATAATTTCAATTTGTTTCTCTTTAATTATCAATAGTAAGCATTAAATGCTATTGTCTTTCTCTTATATAAAATATAAAATTTAGTATAGTAGTACTGTATTTATTTTCTCCCTCTTCCAACCCTTATCAGATTTGGTCTATTTAATATGAATTTTTTTACTTAAATTATTACTACTATATGTTATTTCATAATATGTATCTCTTCTTTCAACGATTACTTCCTTTTCATTAAATTTTGTGACTACATTAGCAATAATTGTTTAAATAAATATTTGATAATATTTTAATAATATGAAGACCTGGTTTCACAGTTTGCCATTCATATAACTTAAGCACTATCTGTTCCAATCAGCTGACTGATACTCTTTTCAGGTAAGTTTTGAAGGCAGGTTATTTTTGTGGTTGACTTTCTGAGGTCTGGAATGTGTGTGTGTGTGTGTGTGTGTGTGTGTGTGTGCGTGTGCGCGTGCACGCACGCGCGCTTGTCTGCCTGTCTGTGTCTGTGTGTCTGTCTGTGAGCACATTCACACTAATATGGCTGCATGTAGAATCAGTGGTACACAAACATTTCTCTTTCAAATCATCAGTGTTCCTCAATTCTTTTATGTAATCAAGGCGAAACGGAAAGGCACTCTCAGATTCCTGTAGTTGTAATAATTTATCTGGATACTACTAACATTTTATGTTCTTTCTTTACTATTGAATCTCAAAAATATCATTAGGTTAAGTCCACTGGTCTATGCAATAAGCCTTGTGTAGCACTTCATGACCTTTCCTGTCTCTTTTCTGCAGTAATTTGTCATCCTGGATGTCAGGGTATAGGAAAATAGGCAAGTCCCTAACTTTTTGGATGACTATGTATGTTAAAGACAGTGAGGCATGGTGGACAGGACTGGGCCTGTGGGGTCAGCTCTGTGAGTCGCTCTGTGCATGATAGTGGGTTTGTTGTCTGATTTGTCTCTGAACCTTAGTTTCCCCATCTGAAAACAGAGCTAGGAAGCTCCTTGGGGACACATGTGAGGGATAAACAAGGTACCAAGCAGACCCTCTGTAGTAATGTCTTCTGCAAGACAGAGAGCAATTCCTCCCTGAGATGAAGGTTATGGGCCATAGGTTAAGAAAGAGCTGGATTCTCTATTGAGACTCAGTTGTTCTTGTTATAACTAAAAGGCATCCTGTAGAAGCAACTTCAATCCACAAAGGACAAGAAGAGAATGAACAGCAGGAGCTCAGACCTGGCAATAGAGCATGAATGACAGCCTTGTAAAAAGGAATGCCATTTCCCTCACGGCCTCTGATGTATGCCTCCCATCCTTGACTTGGGTGTGCCTGTTGCTCTTGACTCTTACATTACATTTTTCTTTTTATGTATGTGGTATAGGGTCTCACTATGCAGCTTAGACTTATAATGATCCTCCTATTCCCAGCCTCCCCAGCACTGGGATTATAGTCGTGCATCACCTTGCCCAGTCTCAGTGGCTGGCTCAGCATGCCCAGTGGTGGGGCTGGTGCAGCATGTGGTGCCCAGGATTAAACCCAGGTCCCTGTGCTTGCCTAAGCAGGCACTTAGTTTGCTGAGCTATCTCGTAGGCTCAACCCTTACATTATAAATTAGAATATTCAGAGTGGTATTGAGAGATCCCTTTAGATCATCAATCCTTACCACTCAAAGAGTGGGCCCAGGCTAGCAGCCTTGGCATTCCACCCAGGCACTTGTCCAAAGTGTGGAATCACAAGCCCGACCCTGGAGACACTGAGTCAGAATTTGAATTTGTGCATATCAAAGTTTGAGAAACTTATCTAGACCATGTGTGAGTCAGAATTGAAGCTTTATATAACTCTTTCATCACTAACCAGTAATTATGCTTTAATGCCTTTAAAAATAGAAATAGCTGATCAAGGTGGTGCACATCTGTAATCCCAGCACTGGGAGGCTGAATCAGGAGGATTGCTACAAGTTTGAGGTCAGCCTGAACACAGTGAGCTCAGGGGCAGCCTGGACTATACAGTGAGATTCTATCTCAAAACACAAGACAAAACAAAACATGGGGCTTAATGACACAAGCACCTGCTTGGCAAGTGCAAGGTCCTGTGTTCAGCTCCCCATACCAAAATAAATAAATAAATAAATAATAGAAACGAAAGCACACACACAGGGTTCTAGAAAAAAAAATGAAAATGAAGTAAATAGAATTTTCAAATGGGGGGTAAAAGTCTAGAGACTTCTCATACAGCCAAATGGGAGCCAGGGAAAGGCCTCGTTCCCCTCCCAAGGTCACCCTGCTCTTCTGTTGCTGAGCATTTGTGCAACACAGAATTATTCTTCTCTAAAATGGTCTCAGCCTTTTTGCTTGATGACAGTCACGAAGGATATAATTGCTGAAAGCTGCAGTCTGCTCCCAGCCTTCGGCTGTCTGTGAACCCCAAGTTCTTTATCACCTCTTCTCTGTACCCAGACTAGACAATGAATTGTATCCCCAGCAGGGGCCACCAGTGCTTTACCAGAAGCAGAAGCAGAGCCCGAGGGGAAGGTGGACGGCAGCAACTCTAAGACCTTACCTTGGCTTCTGGGACTCCGAAGCCCTCAAGAATGGGCTGAGCTCTGCGGTATCCAAGCCCAAGAGGCACGAGCCATTCTCTGACCCCAGCCTAATTCATAAAAGTAAACTAAGATATTGTTGGAGTTCCAGGGTTCCAGAATTCTCTGCAGTCCTCTGCTGGCCTTCTTCACCAGCGTCACGGGGTTGGGAAGCAGGCCTGTTTTTAGGCACCCCTTTCTGTGTGGTGGCCTCTAGAATATCTGATACATAT
Source organism: Ctenomys sociabilis (assembly GCA_004027165.1). Lineage (NCBI taxonomy): Eukaryota > Metazoa > Chordata > Mammalia > Rodentia > Ctenomyidae > Ctenomys > Ctenomys sociabilis. The sequence continues at coordinate 18,591 of PVKA01031770.1, read as the reverse complement.
TAGGTACTTCATGTATATCTGAACCTAAATCACAGTGCAGCAAAGAACCTGCCTGACTGAAGTTTTGAAGACTATAACATGGTTTAGTGAGAAATAAATCTAATACTTAAAGTGTAGGCTGTGCCCACTGACACCTTGTGGAAGACAGGATGTAATTCTTCTCTGCTGCAGGCTTCTGCTTCCTTTGTTCATCTTGGAGGATGAATGTTTTCATGGTTTGATGGGTCTTTTGTGGCGGGAGGAGAGGTCCTCTGGGGGTGGTCTATCCAGAAGGGTGAGATTAGAAAGCCTGGAAGCAAAATAAAGTGTGAAGATGGTGATTTCAGAGCAGCCGGGCTGAGGTGCTGGAGGGGATAACTGGAGATGGGGAAATGGAGGGAAGGGGCATGTAACTCAGTTCCTGGGGATAAAGGAGACCCCAGCAACCTGAGCACCGCAGGATCCAGGACCTGAGAGGGAAATTCCCACACAGGGTGCTGCTGTGTGCTGTTCTGTCAGAGCTGGCTCCATCACCCAGCCTTCAGGAGAGGGTGTCGAGCACCACTGCCTTGCGGAAAGGGACCTGCATTTGATTTTGAGGTTCAAGAGAGAGGAGGGCTGGGAGGAGAACAGGACCCAAGAAGTGAGTGAACAACAGAACTCTGAGGCAGGGAAGCCATGGGGCCCGGACTGAGAGTAGAGCTGAGGCTTTGTCAAGAATGGGGCAGATGACCCTGTGTGCCTGGGGTGGACAGCCAGTGAGTATTTATGATGAGAAGGAGGACTTCTAAAGCTGAAAGACTTGGGCACCTTGGCAGCTGCCACAGGGGCTACGTGAGACCCTGCCCAGTTCACGGAACCCCCTCCATGTTCTGGGAGCATGAGTTTTAGTCACAATGTCGTAAAACCTCTCTCGGGACTCCTGGACAAAAGTGAAAATTGTCACTATAAAATGACAAATGAACTGAGATCACCAGGGTTGGATGACCTCCACCAGTCACCCAGGCCGTTTCCCATGATAGCCAAGCCCTCTGTGCTTAAAGGGACAGAGGTACTGGGCACCCCAAAAGCCCTCAGATGTAGCAACCTACCAGGGGACCTTACTGCAGAAAGCCACCTGAGCGGGCTACGGGGCTCTCCAGGAAAACGGGAGTGCTCCCAGAGCTGCAGTGGCAGAAAGTAAACAATCTTATTACTTGGAGAGAACTATTTCAGAGGAATATTAGATTTAAAAAACCAGATGGTTCTTTTGTTTCCAATAGTTGCCTATAAATTCTCTATTTTTTTTCCCCTCTGTGGAATTAAAATTGATCAAAATTGACATTCTTTTTGTCATGAGTCAGTTGACAAGAAAATTGAGAAAACAAAACAACCAGTGCCAACAGGATTTTTTTCTCCGTATTTCTTTCCAAGCAAGTAAGTCCAGAGGTTCAGATAAGCTTAAAAAAAAAAAAAGAAGGAAAAGAAAAGGAAGTCAGTAACGTGCTCTTAGACGCCTCCAGCAGCTGGCTTCTTTGTGGAAGCCCAGTTCGTACAGCTACTGCACATCTAGCATAGTCCCTCTGGTGCTCCACGCAAAATAGAAAAACACACCTTTTGGGTTTTCTGACCCATGTGATTTCATAGCCGTTTCCAAAATCCAGACTTGAGCTGTGGAAAACAGCTCTTAGCCAGCGGGTGCATCGCGAGAGCTGGTGGCCCTGGAGACTGGTTCTCTGCTCGGCCTCCTGGGGTTTCCAATCAGGCCCTTGGCTCCCAGGGCCCACAGTGTCGCAAGGCTCGCCAGGAGGAGGAATGCGGCACAAATGTCACTGAGAGCACAGCCTCGGTCTCGGGGCGTGGTCGGCCTGCACACCTCCCCCCGGAGCGCCATGACATGTACATGACTGGGGACGGTGGACATCGGTGTCTTCCCCTGTGCACAGAGCTCCTCCCATCTGGGGGCTGTCCGGGTGGTGGCACTTCAGCAAGCTGGGTCTGGCTCTTGGTGGCCTGCCCTAGCTGCCTCCTGAACAGGAGCATGAGCTTGTGTGTGTGAGCATGCGCACGAGCAAACGTGCTCCAGGGACCGAGCCTAGCGGCCTCTGCATTAAAAGGCTCAAAATCAGCCATGCAAAATCTCATAGGTAAGCATATATGGCTCGCCCCAAGTGAAAACAGAAATCCCTTGATAGGAATTGACAGCCCACTGAAAGGCTAGTCAAGCTTGCTCTTTTTGCTGTTCATAATATCCACGTGGTATGAACATGGGCTCCATATTTCTTTTCATTTTAAAAAACTTCATCTGTTTTATTAGTAGACCTTTGCAGTACATAGTGATTACACTCATAGTGGGGGGCTCATACACAGATCACATCGTAATTCCTTCCACTTGTCCTTCCCCTCCCCTCTCTGACCCCCCTCCATTCCCACAGAGCCTTGCCCACTTGGTCTATGCATGGGGAATTAATGTAGCAAAGAGTCCCTTTCCCAGCCCTTAGTAGAAAGGAGTTCCAAAGGATACTGAAGTTTTCACAAAATGAATGTTAGAAATTGGATGGAATTTCAGGTGGGGAGTGAGGATAGTAGGAGAGAGAGAGAGAGACAGAGAGAGAGAGGAGACAGAGACAGAGACAGAGACAAAGAGAGAAAAAAATCCCTATCTCTATTTCAGAGAAAGCCCTGAAGTCCACAGCAGTTTGCTGATGTTTAAAGTGCTTTGGAGAAGGGTGGGGTTTTGGTGCAAAGTGACAAACAAAACTGAAAAATGTCATCTTAGCCCCAACTGTGAGGGGCGCTCAGCTTATGTGTTAGTGTAGACTCTCCGCACAGGCGTTGTGAGCCTCTCTAACTTGTCCGCTGTGCACCCCTATAGCACCACTGTCTGTGTGTCTCAGTTTGAATGGCACATTTGGAATAATTTTAAAATACCGATGATCTTCCCAGGTGTTCTTCTCTTTTCAGTTCCTTTATAAGCCCCTGGAGGGTGGATTTATGTCTTTTATCAGCAGCATCAAGGTCAGGGCCCTCTCTAAAGGGCTCAAAATAATTCAGTGATGCAAAGTCTCCCATATAAGTGGATATGGACCCCCTCAAGTGAGGACCAGCCTTTCACAGGAGGAAATGACAAGGACAGAGTTCAGTCCAGCAAACACTGGCTGACAACTTCTTATGGTCATGGCTAAAGGAGAACATAACAGGAAAAACTCCTGCCACCGAGATAAATACGATTGTACTGGGCATCCTGCTGTCTTCGGCATGAACTGTAGGCAGGGACACAAAGCATGGAGAAAATGGAGAGTCACATGGCCCAGGGCTTTGAAGTAGGCTGCCCATTATCATGGAGAGAAATGGGCTGGGGTACTCGATCCAGCTGTTGAGTATTCAAGAAAATTGGAGGAATTTTAAGACCCAGTTGTGAAATCATTCAGTAGCTTGTGACTGGCCACGGAGGAGGTATCTATATCACGGAAATTGGTAAACGCTATACCTCAGAGCTCCTCTCTTGCCTTGTCCTACCTAGAGGACTGGGTACTGAGATGCTACTGCAAGCGTTGGCCATCAGTGAACACACAAGAGCAACTTTTAAGCCCCAGCTTGATGCTGTGCCCTTAAGTGGCTTTATTGTGTAAAAGAGCTGCCTCTGCCAACAATAGCCCAGGATTCCAGGAACTAACTTGGACTTACCTGTTGCTGAGTGTGCCAGTAATCTTTGATCACTTCTTGGTCTTGTCGCCTCTGTTTACACACCTGACACAGCCTATAGTTATGATTCTTCTTATAGAGGGCTAGAGCGCGCATGCGTGTGTAAATTGCATCTGTAAAATTATATCACTGGGAACCCTCAGACCAGTAAATCAGGATTAGATCAACCATTGTCCCCATTAACAGCTCCCCAGCATGAAGGAAGTAGACAAAGGAAGAACTGCAGGTGTCTGGGGTGTCTATAAATAACACTCCCTTCTTGTATCTTCTGTACCTTCATTCACTCTTCTCTACCCATAGTTTCTCTCAGGCAGAACACTTCTAAGCCCTGGCAGAGATGTCTAATCCCATGTCTCCTGTAGAATATCCATGGCGTGTCTCAGGGACACAAGTCAACACATGCCAGTCACTTTTTCCAATGATTTACCACCTCGCACCAAAGAGCAACTCTAAAATGGTCTGATTTACATCCCTCATCTCTATGCTAGTCCCACTGCTACCCTCGTTGCCATGCTGGTCACTTTGCTACTTCTGGAAGATGGTAGACAGGTCTGCCTCATTCCATCTGCCTGGAAAGCTCCTTTGCCATGTGTACTCATGGCTTTCTGGCCCCCCTCCTCCTTGCCCACCTTATTTTGTCACACTTTCCTTTTACCCTCCTCTTATCTCTTCTTCTACCTTTTATCAATTCTCAGCACACTAACCATTTCTGGCCTTCTGACCCTTCTGGTTATTAGACTATAAACCCACTGAGGGCAAGAATTCTGTTCCAGTTTGTTCAATATATCTTCAAGGCTTAGCATAGTTCTCAGAACTTAATAAGGCTCAGTAAATATTTGCTACAGGAATGAATCAAAGTTTTGATTTCTATCTTCAAATCTGTTTCTATGCCGACTTTTATCTCTGCTAGTGAGTCCACTGTGTATCTCTAGATAAGATTGTGGGTCACCTTTGCACACTTCATCCAACTTCAGTACATGGCCGCTATGACAGATTCCAGGATTCCGGATCTGCGCACCGGCCTGCAGGCCTCCACCTCTCTGCTGTCGCCATAGCCTAAGCCACTCACATCCCACTTGAAAGGTTGCAGTCACCACCTCCTGCCTGGTTTTCGTGCTCCCAGGCTCAGTGCCCTTCCAATCCCTGCCACTACCACGTTGCACGCAGATGCACTCCGCTGAAGCCATCTTCAAAATACCCAACACATCACTGTCTCTTCTGCTGGAACCTTCCTAAAGGGTTCTCGTGACACTCAGCATGACATGCTCTGCGACCTAGCCACCATGGGTTTTTCTAGACTCGTCTCTTTTCCTTTCTCTTTCCTTTCTCATATTCCTTCTTTCAGTCCACAATAGGTATTAAAGGCCACTATAGAGCAGGGCTGCTCTAGATATTTGGGACATAGTAAGAAATAAAATAAAATAATATTTATTCTCTGCAAAGCTGTTGTTCTACTGGTGGGAAACAAAGAGCAAGTCATCGATATGATAATATTTATCTAAACAATAGATAAGTAGGTGGTAAGCACAATGAAAAAATAGAATTAAAGCTGCTGAGCTGGGGCCAGGAAGAACTGACTACATTACCAAACAAGCCCGTACTTCACAGGGACGTGAGCAGTCTCCTCGGGCACCCTCCTGTTCTAGGACAAGCTGGGGTAGCTTTGTCTTGTGTCCACTGCTAATCTGGAGTTCTGTTTCTCAGAATTCTCTGCCCTGCATAGCTGCAGGTTACTGTAGCTCTCAAGAGAAGCCATGCAAGGATTTGGAAGGCAGAGCTTGCTTGCTCTTTCTTTCTTTCTTCCTTTTTCTTCCTTCCTTCCTTCCTTCCTTCCTTCCTTCCTTCCTTCCTTCCTTCCTTCCTTCCTTTCTTCCTTTTTTTCTTCCTTTCTTTCCTTCTCTCTTTCTTTTTCCTTGGAAGACTGGGGCAGGGCACTAGGTGCTGCTTCTCTTCAGGTTATTCTTGCTGCATGGCAGCTGCCTCAGCTCCTCGGGCTCCCATGGTTCCTTCCCTTTCTCTTCCTGCTCCTGCTGGATGCATGCTCAGCCTATAGCTCTCAGGTTGGAGGCACGGAGGTGGCAGCAGAGCGAGCAAGCTCAGCCTCATTCTAATGGTCTTCACTGTCCAGTTTGCCCATCCCACCACCTTTGAACCCAGGGACAACAGCCTCACGCAGATGAGGGGACAGCAGTCACTGTCCTTTGAGGCCAAAAGCCTCGGTCTTGATTACTTTCTTCTCATTGTGAGATAAACTACCTGGTACTCTAAGTGAAAGGGGGAAAGGCTTATTTAACTCCCAGTTGGTAGAGGTTTCAGTCAGTAGTTGGCTGGCTCTGAGGCAGGGTGGCACATGGCAGAGGGGAGACATATAAGAGAACCAGTTCACGGCGAGCAGAAAACAGAAAGAGCAAGCAAGCAAGCGAGGACAGCCTCTTTCTGTCCTCCATATTGTACTGGAATTAGGGTGATACCAAGCCAGTAGGTGACTGATTCAGAAATTGATTATCCTTAATTCTAGCAATATATATATATATATATATATTCTTTTTTCACAACAGTCCTTTATTTACACTTTTGTGAAGTTAGTAATGCATGACACTAGGTTGCTAGGCAACTGACAGCTAACCTTAACCAGACAGGACGTTCATCTCAGGGGTGAGGCAGCTTGTACACAAGAGAGGAGGTAGGATAGATATTCAGCTACTTTCTCTTAGTTCATTGAGAATAAAAGCTAATACTAATATTGTTTAGACAAGATATCACATCTTCTGAATAACTACATGAAGACAACAACATGCAGTGTATTAATTATTGTAAACATCCTACTAACCTGGTTTGAAACTGTTTCATTGTTATTTTATCTTCTTTTCTCATTGAAATTAAAAAAAAATTCTAGCACCCTAATCCTAGCATTGCCCATAAATCATGCACACACTCTGGATCCAGCTGCCTCTAGAAAGGCCCACCTCTGACTGCATGAGGCTTTGGTGGAGGGACATCGAGACAGAGACCAGAGCTAACTGGTGAACTAATGACCTAGTGAAATAAGATAATTCAGTCATCCTGTCTGCATGCTTTATTACTTATTCCACCCTGAAGTCAGAGCCTAGGGGAGGCTATTCAGTCATGAAAGCTCCACCCCAGGAGTGGGACTGCTGAGCTCAGCATCCAGGGGGCCCCTACATCTGCTCCTTCCACCATTTGAGGCAGAGTGAGAGTCACCTAGGAGCCCAGAGGGAGCCCTCACCAGACCCTCAGTCTGGTGTCTGCCTAACTGGTTGACTGCTCACTGGTTATAAGCCGCCAGTATGGCATTTTGTTATGGAGTCTTGGGCAGACTGTAACATACATATGAATGGGTGTTGATAAGGATTTACTATAGGGATAATATTTTATTATACTTACTATATAAAAATGGCTCCTTACCATCTACTCTCTGCCATATGCCTTTTCTTCACTCACTCATCTTCCCTTCCACATTCTTTATCTTTTTATGGCACTGTTCCCTTTAGTTTTGTTTTCCTTTTACCTGTGCACTGAAACCTATTCTATCTGTTCCCCCCCCCGCCTATACCACAGGAATTAAAAAGAGAATGATCAAATGAATGTTTGATGCCTTTTACTTTTCTGTCAATAGATTTTTGAAATACTAAAATCTGCTCAAATGGCTTCACTGTGAGCATTCAGAACCAAAACCTTCCAAAAGTCTAATGGAAAATTCTAGTGTGTTTTCATAAAACCTATAAATGATAACCAAACTATTTTTACTGATTTCCTTTGCCAAAATTACTTTTGTCAATAGACAAATTTTAAACACATAAAAAACCTTTTATTATATTATCCTGTTCATTTTTCATTTTTATGTTTCCTCTTTCTTAGGTTAAATATTGAAAACAATTACAAGATGCTCTAGATAATATGCCATACTGAATCCTAAAGATTCTAGAGTTAAAGCCAACATTTGGTGCTAATTCTAGTGGGAAATTGAAAACTTCCTTAGCAAGATTTCTCTTCAGCATGAAGATACAGATTTAGAAGTTTTCTAAAATTATACTAAAATAAAACACTCCTTTTAAAAACTAATGGCTAATTTCACATTTCAGCCATTTCAATTCAAACCAAATTCCTAGTCAAAACTATATTGCCAAAGGAGCTGGGGAGATGGCTCAGTGGAATAAGTGCTTCCAAGGCAAGTGCAAGGGCCTGAGTTCAATCCCAGGTTCCACAAAAAAAAAATCAAATGACATTTCTAGCCGGGCGTGGTGGCGCATGCCTATAATCCCAGCACTCGGGAGGCTGAGGCAGGAGGATTGTTGTGAGTTCGAGACCAGCCTGAGCTACAAAGTGAGCTTAAGGCCAGCCTGAACTGTATAGTGAGACCCTGTCTCAAAAAGACAAAAAAAAAAAAAAAAAAAAACTATATTGCCAAGCTTGCATAGAGTAGCGCTCCTAATTTTTCCAAGTAGCTAATTTCCGTGGTTATTCCTTCATATTTCTGTCTACTAGCCTGCTATCTGCACCTTGTACTTTCTCGCTTTTAAGGTCTATGCCTTGAACAGCTTGCTTGGCTATAGATCTTATCCACTGGCAGATTCCTGTGCTTTATTATGTCTTGGGTTTGACAATTCCCTCTTTAAAAATTTTGTTTGTTAATTCATGCATTTACCAGTAGACACTGATCTGATCCTCTCCTGTGAGTTTTGCAGGGCTGGTTTTGTTTCAATTTGTTTTCTTTAAAAAGCTGCTTTTTGCCTATACCATAAACATCGCACCATTGACCCAAAGCAACAGATCCAGCCCTTCCCCAGTTTCCTGCACACTCTCCTTCAAATCTTTTGGAGCGTCCTTGCTTCCTGCTGCTGTCCCTACAATTCTCAGCCACTGATTTCTATTTGTTCTCAGTTAAGTGCTCTTCCTTCCCAGTTTTGTTCCTGCCCTTATAAAACCAAGAGCATCAGAGAATTTCCTGTGCAGCCTCTCTTTCGTTAGCTCCCTCCCCACTTTCATAGCAGAGGCACTTGCGATTCCGGAGTGACATTTCTGAGAGCATCCCAACCCTCTAGAGATGCCATTTATTTGAAAGTCCCTGACTGTGACATCTGGTCTATCTTTTCTCTCTAATCTTTGGGAATTCCTTCTCCATAAAATCTAGAATGCATGTTCACTCTAACTCTTCTCTGTTCTTGTCAAGCATGAGCTCAAATCTGAATTTAGGGTCTGAGTGACCATGGATTTGAAGGCTGGCTTTAATTCATTGTCATTATAACCTCACCAAGTCATCTGTGTCCCAGTCTCCTCATCTGTACAAAGGGCAACTGCTCTAAAGACAATACTTTTCCAAGATGGATAGATTAGATAGATAGATAGATAGATAGATAGATAGATAGATGTGTGTCTCACCCATATGCTATCCTTGCAATGTGAGCTCGACAGCCCACTGTCTAAGCAAGCTAGAAAATGCTATGCAACTTCTGGGATTAAGCCATAAAAGGCAACACAGCTGCTGCTTGGCTTTCTCTCAGGACATGTGCCTTCAGAATAGGGCCGCCAGATTTAGCAAACTGCAGGACATGCTGCTAGCTTTCTTCCAATATACTACTTCTTGCTGGGCACTATCTAGACAGCTTTTCGCAGGTCACCTTGCAGTTTGGTATGGCCTGTAACCAAGGTAGCCAGGGAGATTTGCATAAATAATGTATGTTGGACCTAGGTTGCATTGTACCGACTTCCCCACGCATGAAATTTCATGTGTGTTGCTCTCTTCTATTGGTCCAATACAGTGAATCACAACAACCTTAGAAAGCATATGTGAAGGGTACCAAAAATGGAAGGAATCTTAGTCCCTGAGTTACTGATAGGAGGAGAACTACCAACAGATCAGGAGAATCTGTTTTGGCTTCATACCAATGAGAAATTAAATTCTATTGTGTTAGTGTTATGCCTTTAAGAGATATTTATCATAGTAGCTAACATTATTTTAGAACTGCACACTGCATATCCCAAATATTTTGGGTGAGAATGACCTGTTTTGTACACGAGATTCATGCCACCTGTAGAAACTGACTGCAGCTGAAGGCTCACTATGGACACAGCAGGTTTTATAAACATGCCTTAAAGAATAGCTCTTTGCAGGTTCTCCTGGCTCAGCTTAATTAAAACCACTGCTGATGCAACAAACTCTTTTCTCCGTGCATTGCATAACTTCTATTAACAAAAACAGCATGTTTTAATACTTTCACTGTGGTCTAAATTGGAATGAAGAAATCATTTAGCACTCTTTAGCTTTGTCCGAATGGTTGGCAGGACACAATTATCCAAACCTCCCTTCATGTCCAAGAGAAACACCCTTCCCCGCAGAAGTGTACACTATACCTAAGGGTCCCTGGGTATAAGATGAGTGGCCAATCACGTCAATTTGCTTGAGATTTAGAAGGTGAAGCTTTCAGTTCGAATACAGAGACAATCCTGGGCAAGTTGTGAAGAGTTGGTTACCCTACGAGACACTGTTGCTAGAAGCAAGTCTGCCTACATGGCTGGAAACACAGAAGGGAACAAAGAGGGTATTTCTCCTCCTCCTATCAAGAAAGGGACACTCTTAGTTAGGGAACGATATGTTCCTTTGGGGCTTCACTAACTAGGAAGATCCTGCAGTCCCAGATGCAGCTGATGGCAGTGTCCAAGCCCTCCTCGAGGCCAAAGGCCCTTACTGAAGTTAGGCTGGTTAGAGACACGAGCCCAGTTTTCTCTTGAACAGCAGGCAGCAGGAGTGCTGAAGGTTACAAGAACAGTGCTGAAGCAGAGTGACAAAGTCACAGAGGGAAAGGGGTGCAGATGGCAGCAAAGAGGAGCTATTGCATAGACACAGCTGGGGTGGGGGTGCAGGGCCGGCATAATGCCATGTGGTGCCACCACCTGCTCCTCTGCAGGGTGCCCGTCGCAGCGTTAGCTCACAACCACTTGTCATGAGATGTGCCGTGAGGTGGCTCCTGAGCTACTGAGCTATTAATTTATCAGACTGGTTCCTACCCAACAGCACTGCCCACCCCCTTCTGAGGCTGCGAGACTAACTCCTAGGAGTGAAGGAAGCTAACTGCAATTGTGCTAAGGAGCATCAGGAAGGGGAACACAAGGAAATAGGGTGCCCCTGTTCTGAGTCTTTTCTATGTCATCTTGCTCTGTTATTTACTAGACTTTTCTTCATACGGCCTCAGGTTTTAAACTCACACATAGATGTAGATATATTCTACATCAAAATTGTGTATCACTAGCATAAATGAAAGACCTCTATTACTTGATAGAAAGCTAAACAGAGTTAAAAAATCAAGTACAGGCCAGCCAAATAGCACAGCAGATTAAAGCGCCTGCAAGTAGGCTCAGGGTCTGGGAGTTTGATCCCTGGGCCTGCCGAGCTGGCCCCACTCCCAAGGCTCACTGAGATGGGAATTGAGACTGGGCGTGGTGGCATGTGCCTGTAATCTCAGCTTTTGGGAGGCTGTAAACAGGTGGATCACTATGAGTCTGATCTAGTAGTGGGACAGTGAACACCCTGTAGACCCTTCCCTAAAAAATACAAAAAAAAAAAAAAATCAAGTACAATGAAAATAAAGCAGTGTTACTAAATTGCTGGCTGGTGTACCATCAGTTGAAAAAGCTCCAGGCCTGAAGCTTGCTCCACCTGATTAAAAAGAGCCATTAACATAAGTTAGAAAGATGCGCTGGACACATCTATACCACATGGATTCTTTCTCCTTCCTTCACTGGCGTTTGGAAGAGAATACAACATTCTAGCCCTGAGATTCACTGTTATTTAATGCTGTGTTTTGCATCTCAAAAAGATTATCTTACAATCAATGAATAATTTGATTTCATTTTAATTGTCTTAAGTGGTCATTGTGGTGGTTAATCGTGCTTGGCAACTTGACCTGCTGGAGAGATGCCTGGGTTAGTAAAGCACACTTCGGGTATGCCTGGGTAGGTCTTGGGGTGTGATCCCTGTGTCTCCATCTGGTCCCCAGCCCATCCACCTGGCTTTTCCTGCTCTCTGCTCCCTGGCTGTTATGGCTTGAGCAGCAAGCTCCTCTGCATCCTTCTGCAATGACACGTCTGCCTCTGAGCCAGGACCATAGTCTGAAGCCATGAGCCAGCACAAACCCTCCGCCTTCAAGGTGCAGATGTCAAATATTTTGCCCAAACCATGGAAAGATGACTCATGGGGTCTTTAACAGAACCTGATAGTCCTGATTTTTAGTATGCATATTTCCTCACTGAACAAAATAATCTTCCCAAGTCAGTTCCTCTCTGTCCTTTCTCCACCACAGTTCTTAGCTGCTAATCTTGCCTCCTACGTATTTGAAAAAATTAAAACAGTCAACCAGAGATGTCTTCTCTTCCCAGCCTTGAATCTCTGGGCCTATTGCACTGATTCGCCTTCTCCTTCTGTTCTTCTCTGACCTGCTCATGACGGATGGCCCACAGGCTGGGGGCTCCCACCACGTTTCTCCTCTGTCTTAATGCTCCTGTAGCTTCCGGTGTCATCTGCAGGCTGAAAGTGCCCACAGTTGCCTCTCCAGCCTGAGCCACACCTTTCAGGCACACACAGATGCTCATTTTCTCCCTCCACTTGGAAGCCAGACAAGCATTTCGTGTTTCACACAGCCAAAAACAAACTTGTGATTTTTCTCTCCATGCTTGTTATTTCCTGGTTTTCCACATTTCACTGAAGGCTGCCACCGTGCACCCTGGGCCTAAACAAGAAATCTGAGTTATGCTGGATTCTCTCCCTCTCTTTGCCTCATCTCCTACGGTTATACATAAAACATGTCTGCCACCCTTCTCCTCTCTCCATCCGCACTCTCGCCTCCATAAACCCAGCCACCGTGATCTCTGCTCTGGGTTGTGGCATCAGCCCCAGTGTCTTCAATATTCCTGAGGCATCTTTTTTAGACATCTCATGTCATTTCCTTCCTTAGACCCAACTATAGATTCTCAAAGAAAACAGAACAAAACCCAAAATCCTTGCTACCAAACCTTCAGACCTCCCCAAGCTCCACCACTGCTCACCTCCCCATCCAGGCAGCGCTTCTATAGTTATCTTGCTCCTCTTCCAAAGCACTGGCTTTGAATGAATGAATGAATAAATGAATGAAATGCAGAAAAGTAAGCCTTGATAGGCAGGCTTCAGATACAGTTTTTCAAAAGTATTGAAAGTTTTTATACAGAGAAGCACATAGAAAGTTAGAACATGATCCCAGAACTAGTAAAACATTTATTTCCGATTTTCCCAAAGGAATTTGGGGGATAACCATACCTATTCCTGGGAATTCCAGGACTCCTTACATTGAGGCAATTTTTATAACAGTCTACCTCAGAGAATCTTCTAATTGTTATACACACACACACACACACAGAGAGAGAGAGAGAGACAGAGAGACAGAGAGACAGAGAGACAGAGAGACAGAGAGAGAGAGAGAGAGAGAGAGAGAGACAGAGAGACAGAGAGAGAGAGAGAGAGAGAGAGAGAACACCTTCAATATTTCAAGAAAGGAAAACGTAAGTGATATCTGTGCCAGGGAAAGAAAGCTCTTTTGCACAAAAAGTTAAAGAATATTTAAGTTTCGCGTCTCTGAGGCATAGGCATGGCAGGCACGTGGTTCAAGATCTTTTGCAGCTCCACGCACACCCACTGCACGACTTGGTATACGCAGCTCAACATTGTGGTGAGCTCCATTTGCCTTTGCCTCTTTCCCCTTGAGTGTTACTATTACAAGAAGCAGAATGATTCCTAACATGTCACATTATTTTGAAGATAAGTGTTGTCTGCATGAATCCCAATGAATGGAGAAGAGCTCTGGCGCTCAGCAATGAGAAATTGGCAGGAGCCCAGAGGACCTGAATCGGTTGCCTTAACTGGGTGACTCTAGCTCTGATGAGGGTCCTAAAGATTATCTGCTTGAGGTATATATAGACCATTTTAGATGAAATATTTAACAAGCTTTTAATGTCATATTAAAAGTTATTTTTGCTCAAAAGTCTAAGTAGAGTTACCCTGTAATCTAAGCATTCTACTCCTACATATGTGCCAGGAGAAATAACACATGTCTACATGCAAGTGTCCACAACAGTATTACTCATGATAACCCCAATCAGAAAGAATGCACATGTGTGTATATCAACCAATGAATGAAAAACATGTGAGGTGTTCATATAATAGAATATCATTTAGTAATGAAAATAAATGAAGTGCTAATGCATGCTATAGCATTCATAAATCTTAAGAACATCCTTGTAAGGGCAAGAAGTCAGTCAAGGACCATACATTATGTAATTTGAATTTATATGAGACGTCCAGAACAGGCAAGCGTATGTAGTTAGAAATTATATCTGTAGTTGCTAAAGGCTGAGGGGAGGGGAGTGTGGGAGTTACAGCAAAGGAACATGGGATTTCTTCTTGGGTCACTATGATATGCTTTTGGTAATCATAGAGCAAATCTTCACATATATTAAAAATCACCAACTGGTGCATCATGAATTGGTAAATTGCATGACGCGTGCTGTGCCTCACTACAGATGTTTTATGTGCTACTGCCCCTTCAATTCATTCTTCTTCCCAGTTTTAGAAGATTCTCTTTGTTAATCGATACTGTACTGTTCAATGTCACCATAAATATCTACATTTTTAATAACATGAAAGTTAACAGAAGTTAATTAAGGAGCTGATAGTCCTAGCCTGTAGGTGTTCATGACGTGTGTTCATCTGTAATTACCACTTTTGGGAGCTTCTCAGACTAACTGAGCTGTTTGCGTTCTCAAAGCTTAGTTTATTCAGGCTGCTACAATGAAGCACTGTAAGTGGGCTTCTAGGCTGCAGAAGATGAATTTCTAACAGTTCTAGGGGCTGGAATTTCAGGATCAGAGTGCATGATGAGAATCTGTTGAGGTCCTCTGCTGATGTGCCTACTGCCACGTTCTCGTTGTGCCCGCCATGGAAGGCGAGGGGGGCAGGAGAGCTCTCTAGGATCCCTTTCAGAAGGGTAAAAATCTCCTTCATCAGAGTTTCATCCTCAGCACCTAATAGCCTCTCAGAAGCCCCACCTCCTTATACCATCACTGTGGGCAGGTACAGCATTGCAACTCATGAGTCAGAGCGACCAACATTCATAGCAAAACTGGATGTTTTCCTTGCCTTTGAGATTTATCTGACTGCCCTCTGGAAGACAGAGCAAGCACTGTTTCTGTTAGGGAAATGAAATGCCTCTTTCCGTTGAGTATCTTTTCTTCTTTTCTTTTACACTTTTCAATATTTAGATTTGTTCTTCATCATGAATAAAATGTCCCTGAAGGTCAATGTGTTGTTACAGTGAAGGAGTCAAGCCCCACAGCATCATGGTCTTGACCTTTACCTTTCCTGTCTTCCACGTGGCTAGAGCTAAGCTCTCTGGTCTGTTCTAATGTTCTTGAGACAATCACAGCACAAGCAAGTTGTTGGTTTAATGTCGTGCCATAGCTATAGCTGTGTCCAAACAGTCTTAATATTCAGTGGCGTCAAACAAGACACTCACGGTACATAGTGCTCATGGACCTAAAGTGGAGTGACCCTGGCTTTTCAGACTTTAGTACTCTGGATTCATGTTTGTTTTAAGGCTTTGTTCCTCTACATGTTATTTTAGGAGTTCTTTATGTCTCAGCCTTCTCTGTATTAAAAGTAGACAATCATTTTTAAAAATTTTTATTTTTAAAGAATACAAAATAATAATTAAAAAACCAGCATTAGAAATGATACCAAATTTTACTAAATAGGAATAGGAATTCAACAATGGATGCTGATTTGCATGAAGTTATCTTCAAATTAGTTGTTAAGTTACCAGATATAAATGTGCAGAATTGGTTTGAAACAACAACAAAGAGTTATAAGAAATTAAAATTAAAAATAAAAATAAAAGAAAATATTAAGCATTAACTGTTCCTTTCAAAAGGCCAGCAGATGCCAGCGGCGCAATTACCCAAGTTATTGTGCACATATACCTAAATCTATCTTTTCCTCTTTTTTCTTTTGTTTTTCTCCTCCTCCCAGTTTTCCTGCCCATTGAATAGATTCTTTTCCTTTCATAGACAATCATTTTAATGGTCCAATTGCACTCTGGCAAAGAAAGAGCCCCGTTTCCAGAATCTTCAGAGAATGTGGTTCTGTCCATCTAGAAATGGTGGCTTTTTAAAAGAATGCCAAAGAACCCACTGCCATTAGGGCTAAATAAGACAAAACAATACTCCCCCTGAGCTATTGCAAGCATGAGTTATTGCAAGAGTTATTTCACTTCATGATTATAGATTTTAGTGAGTTAAGCTGCTGTTACATAATCTCACTTTGATAATTGGCATCCAAAGGCACATAAATCATATTTAAATTTTTCAAAAGATAAAATGCGCAAACCATGCATGACTTAGGTTGTGAAACACAAGTGTAACTATTTCCTCAGAATCCTAGCATTATGCCCTTCCAGAAAATGGCCAAAATAAGTAGCATAAAAAAGCACTTTTGGAGTTGTTGATTTAACTTTCCTTTTGTACTGATGCCTGCGAAGTTAACACCAGGAAATATGTCACTAGCTTTTGTTTTGTTTCAAGTTGAGGTATTCCATACAATAGCAAGATGGGAATACATTTTACTGGGGGGAAAGAGGAATCATTTCTTTTCTGTTAAACTCAAAACAACATGAATTTATAGTTTCCTGAAGAACTGGTATGCAGATCATAAACAAGCACTGGAATCCCAGGCAGGAGTCACTCCTGTCCTCAAATAAGGAACTCTAACTTGGTGGACAATGGGCCTCAGTGGCCTGGAGCGGAAGGTGGGTCTGCCCCACAGTGAACAAACAGCAGCAGACAAGGGGCAGGCTCCGGGGTGGGGGAGCAGGGACACAGGACAAGCAGAACAATGAGAAAAAATCTGAACATGCCGATAAGTGATTGAACTCAGCCACAGATTCCAGCAAAAGATGCAGGTGGCTGAGTTTCCATGTCAAGTCAGAGACAAACAAAATAAATGAGGCGCCAATCTCAGTCTCTGGAGGAACACGGCTCTTGAAACTATCATGCAGGGATGCTCTTGGCACAAGGACAGCCTCCGACCCAGGCCAAGGTGGGGCCGGAGGGTCAAGGCCCCTGGAAGCCATCGCCCTTCAGCACTCCGAGGGGTGCTGCATTGTGCTTCCTGTGTGAGCCCCAACTAACTTGTCTCACTTTCTTTCGAAAGAAAAAGTTAATAATATTTCACATTCCTGAATATAAGAATACATGTTAAAGAAGAAAATGTATTGAGAAAGAAAAAATCAAATTATCTATCTTCTTTTTATTATGAAATTATTCTCATTAAAATTTTGGCATTTTCTCCATGACCGTTTTCAATACAGGCAAGATTATAACAAAAGTGGAACAATGATAGATATCCAGCTTCGTATTCTGCTTTTCTTTCATGAAAACCTCTTAATATTATATTGTGGGATTTCCCCGACTGCATAAAATATCCTTAGACATTTGACTTTAGTGCTTGTACAATTGCTCTCTTACAGGGATAGATTGTAATTAACTACATCCTGACCTTTGGCATTTAGATTGCTTTCAGCTTTCCATTAGTATGGAGGAGTCGATGATGAACATCCTCCTGAGTGTTTACTCAGGAGAGAACCTTTATGTCCAGTGGAGACAGAGCCAGTATGAAAAGTCTACAGTAGCACATGCGCGGTGGGTGGCAGCTGCCGCAAGTGACTGTGTCTGTCCAGGATGAAGGCAAGTTCTGCTGGCCTGACCCAGAGCCTGACTTCCTCTCTGTACCGTGGCAGCCTACTGCTCCTTTGGATCCCCACCAGTCAGCAACTGGCTTTCTCTAGCCGCCCACATCATCTGCATGGGGAAACCCAGGTCTCCCGCAGGAGGCTTGGCTGTGAGGGCCAGGGCTTTTGGTAAAGGGCTCTGACAAAATCGTAACGAAGGAAACTAATCTCGTTCCTCCTCTTAAATTAGTTATTTAGTGGGGAAATATGTGTACCCCAACAGTCACTGCTCTGGTTTGAAGTGTCCGGCTCAGCGGTAGTGACTCCTCTCACAGTACCATCACCAGGGTCTCTCTCCAGAAACTTCATCATCTCAGATAGAAGCTTTGTGGAGTGAAACCTCTCCTCTCCACTCCCTTGTCATTCCTGTTGTGTGCATCTATCTTACTCAGTTCCACTGTCTGGTGTCTGACACTTGTGTCTCTGTGTCTTATTTCACTAATTTCACAAGGGTGACTGTTGGAGCACGTATCAGAATAATTTCCTTCCTTTTAAGGACTGAGTAACATGCTGCTGTATATAAAACCACATTTCGTTTACACATTCATCAACTCCTCTCTACATGGAACCTGCCCTCTCTTCTCTTGGGGACACCCCCACTCACACACAGAAGAGCAAGACTGCTGAGTCACATGGTAATTCTACATCCAGTTTCCTGAAGAATCATAAAGCTATTTTTATTGACCTTTTTTTTTTTAGTGACAGCCATCTTTTTTTTTTTTTTTTTTTTTTTTTTTTTTTTTTTTTTTTTTCTTCTTTTTTTTTTTTTTTTTTTTTTTTTTTCTTTTTTTTGTGGAACTGGGTATTGAACTCAGGCCCTTGTGCTTGCCAGGGAAGCGCTTACTCTACTGAGCCATCTTACCAGCCCTGTGACAGCCATCTTAATAGGTATGAAGAGGTATCTCCTTGGGGCTCTAGTCTCCATTTCCCTGATGGCTACATAGATAACTGCTTTTCTGTGTGTTTCCTGGTCATTTGCATGCCCTCTCCAGAGCAAGGTCTATACGCATCCTTTGCCTGTTGATTGGTGTGTGGAATCTGCTTCAGCTACATGTGCAAACTCCTCGATTCAAATGACCAGGAAACACACAGAAAAGCAGTT
>PVKA01031769.1:0-25953 GCA_004027165.1 Ctenomys sociabilis | reverse complement strand
AGATTCCTTAAAACATTAAAACTAGACTTCCCATTTGACCCAACTATTCCCCTTCTTGGTATCATCCTGAAAAAAATAAAAATCATCATACCACAATAATATATTTACATCAATGTTTATAGTGGCATACTTGATACTATTTAAATATTGGAAACAGTCCATATACTCATCAATCAGTGAATGGATAAAGAAGATGTTTTTTTTTTTTAATACATTACTACTCAGCCATAAAGAAGGATAAACTTTGAGACATTAGTAGGTAAATAGATGGACTTTCTAACTAAACTCTTAAGTGAAATCATTGTTTCTCTGCTGTGAGAAACTAAAAGTGTAAATATCCAAAATATATAATAGTTATTGAGAAATAGGAACAAAATGTTCATATGGTGGGAAGAACTAGTAGAAAGAGGGAGGGGTAAAGGAAGGGTAATTGAAAACATGAGAAAAAAAAGTAAAAAGTGGAAACAAAGCTTTTGTAAATAAAGAGGCAAAGAGGAGTTGAAAGGAAGGTCAGGGAACAGGGGGAAAAAAGAAGAATCAAGATACAGCATGTTTAAGACTGAGACAGAGCAAGACCTATATAACAAAACATGTAGTTTTTGTTTCTGATGAGGTCAGTGAAGTCCCCTCAGGATTTATCTTGTAGTCCTCTACTTTATTCTGTAGATCCTCTGTCTGTGTCATCCATGTGGATGAGTCACAGCCAATGCTTGACCAGTTTGCTCTCTGTGAGAGCCTGAGAAAAAGTTTTCTCTCCACGTGATTCTCCCCAGGCACACTATAGAACATCAATCTCTTTCCTCTGTGGCTCCATAATCTCCTTGTTCAGAAAATTTGGGGCACTACTGAGTTTCATGATGTTAAAGTACAGATTGTCCTATGTCTTGAGTCTTCACTGACCTTGAAAGGCTAGGGCCAAAATGTTGGCTGGCCTTGCGGCTCTTCTATTTCTCCAATTTTGATCTGTGAACGTAAGTTGTTAACCATCCAGAAGAAAAGCTAATTAGTATCCTGCAGCATATGCCGTTCACTTTGCCCTATCTGATTCAATTGTTTTTAGTTGTTGTTGTACATTTCCATTTGTATTTCTGCTTTTCACTTCTTGGGAGACTATATGATATTTGCACATGTGTGTCTGGTTTATTTCATTTATGAGTATATGTTCAAGTGGCATCCACTTCAGTATAAGTGCTTCAAGCTTATCATCCTTTATAGCTGAGTAGTACTCCATTATATAGAAATACCACATCTTTTTCAACCATTCCTCATGTGATGGACATCTTGGTTGTTTCCAAGATTTTGTTATCACAAATTGTGCTGCTATAAACATAGGTACACATATATCACTATGATACAATGTTTTCAGTTCCTCTGGGAAAATTCCCAGTAGGGGGATAGCTGGCTTGAATGGGATTTCCAGTCCTTCTCTTTTGAGGACTCTCCACACTGATCTCCACAATGATTGTACAGTCTACATTCCCATCAGTGGAGAACTGTTCCCTTTTCCCCACAGTCTCTCCAACATTTGTTGTTGGTTGATTTCCTTATGATAGCCATTCTTTCTGGAATGAGATGGTATCTCAGTGTTGTTTTAATTTGCATTTCATGAATGGCTTGCAATGTGGAGCATTTTTTCATATATTTATTCTCTTCTTTAATTTTGTCCTCTGAGAAATGTGTATTCATCTCAGATGCCCATTTCTGAGTTGGGTCTTTAAGTTTGAGGGCCCTGTTATATCTTAGTTCTTTATATATTCTAGACAGCAGACCTTTGTGTGATTGCTTATTTGTTAGGAGTTTTTCAAAATTTGTGGGTTTTCTTTTCACTCTGTTGACAATTTCTTTTGATGTGCAGAAACTCCTCAAGAAGAGTTGATCCCAGTTGTTGATTCTTTCAAGTGTTAACCATCCAACAGAAAAGTATAAAAATGAGGTGTACAACACAGGGTCATAATAATAAGTTGAGCTGTAAATGATTACGGTCAACAACTTCAGATAACTCACTATTGTTGTGGAATGCTGGACTGTGTTGGATTGTGTCACCAAGTTCAGGCACCTAAATTGGTTGAATGATAATGGCATGCCCAGGTTTGACAGGTCTAGAGAAAGGAAGGGGCATAGAAAGGAAGAATCATGATGTGTATGTATGGACAGTACAGTTGCGATAGATATGCCGTGCTTCTACATAATTCTGTGAGAGGTAAGATTTGCACTAATGGTGGTTGGACAGGATATTATGTACTGATATTTGTACTTCAATAAAATAAAAAACTAATTTAAAAAAAAGATACAGCATGCACAATTTCCTTATGATGAATGTGATCATTGTGTTTATCTAAAATATAATCAGAAATTTAATTTTAAAAATAACAGTAAAAGAAAAAATTAATCTATTCTCATAGCTCACTTTTTAATATTAATCATGATTATGTCAGCAAACTAAGCCTGAGCACTCTTGTGACCATCATAGATCATCACTTAGGGAAGAAGTCAGTAGAAGAAATGAATCAGGAAGACGGAAGCATGGACACAGGGCACAGGTTGTATTTTGAAGGAAGAGTCAGTGGAGAAATTGTAAGAGCTATCTGATAGAGATACTGACACACTGATCTCCAACCAAACTCTAGAATGAGCAGGAAATCAAAAGGACTGTCTCCCACTACTCCTAGTCTACAACATGAGATACAGTTTATTTCATGAAAGGACCTGAAGCATGTAGTCACTTAAAGTTCTGGTGTAGTATATAATAAACTCCTGCAAATATCAAGAGATATGTGCTATCCTACGTGTTGATCTGATCCATTGAAAATTTTAATCCAGCCTCTACGCATTTATTCTTAAAGATAATCTGTGCTAAATATGCCTGATCTGTCACAGTTGTCATATGACTAGTCATCCCGGTTCCTTTTCTACTCTGTGCATCAGACTCAACTTCCCTTCAAGGAGGTAGGAAAAAGGATCAGGTCAGAAGAAGGAAAGCCCAGCAGCAGAGCCAACTGGCTGTCAACAGAGAGATCTTTGAGTCAAAGCAGAGGTTCACAACTGCGAGCAGATCTGTCCATGGAGACATTGGGTCATGGCCAGACACATTTCTGATTGGCACAACTGGGTGCACTACTGGCATCTGGTGGATAGACGACAGGGAAGCTCCTGTCCATCTTGTAGCACTCAGAACAGCCCCACCGCAGAGAGCTGTGTGGCCCCAAGATCTGTGCCAAGGTGAGGAAGCTGAAGTCAAGCTCCACGCATTAGTTCTGGCTCTTCCTGTGGCCACAGCTTGCTGAGGGAAAGTTGCCCAGGCTGCCCAAGGCCCTGTTACTTCATCCTAAAAATTAGAAAATCCCATTACATCTATCACATTGACCCACATCTATCTAACAATTAGCTAGATAAGCATTGGTGACACTGCCTGATGTATGATATGCTCAGTGCATCCATAGCTATTAGTAATGGACATAATGGTACAAATGATAAGGAAACTCAGCTTGCTGCCCCATCATTCCAAAGAACTGCTTTAAAACCCAGCTGTAAGCATTTAGAAAATGGGCATGTGCTAAAATCATAAGTTTTCTTTATACTAAAATCCCACCAGTGATCTTAGTTGGCACCCTCATGCCTGAGGGGTAAGTGAAAGAGATCAGAAGGACTAATATCCTATTTGAATTGCTTATGTACTATCTCTTGGGACTTTGGAGTCAACACTAATGTGGATGTCACTTTCAAAAATGTAATGTTTAAGATAAGGATAAAGATGTAGCTGGTTAAACTGTAGTGAAATCTGTGGACATTCCATGGGTTTCTATGCTGAAAATAAATGCAAATTCATACCCCATAACTCCTACCCTTCCCTAACCCTAAGCCTGGCAAGATGCTGAGATAAGTCTCCTGGGACCAATCAGCACTCAGACAGGAGGAGTCTTGCAACCATATTCAATCTTTACCATGGATTTTTGGGGGCAGGGGGAAAAGCTAAAGTAGAACCATTTAAAACATTTGTGCAACCATTAACAAGTGCTTTGGACTCTTAAATACAAAGCCAATTCAGTCAATTACCATGTGGTTATGAAAAGAGAAATACTTCTATTTCATGTAATACTCTGCATCTCTGTGTTTACCTCAATAACAGCATGCAGGGTTGTTTTTTTTTTTTTTTTTTTAATCAAATTGTTTGTTATCCCAAATCAAATGTATTGCCTATCTGTCCTACACACAGAGAGAAATTGCTGTATAATCCCATAAATTTTGTCTTTAGCATTCTCACACAAACCAAATTCACTTCTACACTTAAAAAGAAACCAAAGGAGAAGGAACAATTTTGAAATGCCAGACTACATGAATAAATTCAGCAGAGATGCTGGGAAAGAATATGGAAATTCTCAAAAACTGTAAAATGTTAAATACTCACAGTTGCTGGAAATCTAAGCTAAATACTTAAAATGCTTGTGGAAGTCATATTATAAATCTATTATAAGATAACCTTTTGTATTAATACCAAAAGGTTGTGGAGGTCCTTTAGGAAACCCTTGTAACAATTCAATTAACCTTAGTACAAGAAAAAAGAAGCCCCAGAAACAATGCCAGAATTGGGGTCATTAGCCATGTGCTGGTCTGCTGGTCAAAGACAGCCAAGTCCTCAAAGACATCAAGTACTCAAAGTCAAATACTTTTAAAATCAGACCAACTTGCAGAATTGATATGACCATAGAACACATTTTGTGTGTTTCTTTGTTAACCCAATACACATGCAGTTGTACTTTCTTTTTCTCAAATATTCAAAATTATAGAGAAAATATGTATTTAAAGGCCAATTTTAAGACTAAATAGCTATTCCAGTATAACTATATTTCACCCTCCAAACACTTACCTAATTATTTCATGTATCTATTCACAGTCATATTGGTAACAAGTGTTTTCTTGACCAAAGAATAGAGGCAAGATCAACTTTGTATATATAATCTTCTTAAATGAGATTACTTTTATCCTAACAGAATTTAATGTAGTGTAAGAAATAGAGAAATAGTATCTCTATTTCAATTGACTTTAAATTTGGTTGGCCGCAGACAGTTAAGGTAGTCAGAGCTCTTGACTGTAACCAAATAACATGTAACCAGAAAATCCCAGAATGAGATATTAGGACTAGGTAGTTGTAAGCAAACAAGCGAAGTTTTACAATTAAAAAAATGCACAAAGAAAGAGAAAGGGAGGGGCATTCCAAGAAACTAGGCAAATTTAGATGGAGATCCAGTCATGAAGATTTAACCCCTTGGCCCAGTGAGTAACAAAAGGGACTTTGCAGGGTAGGGATATAAAGTGACTATTTATTTGACAGAGGTGTGCGTGCCTTCAGACAGACACTGTAAAATCATTAAAGGTTTTTCTTCTGCTGTGCTTCACGTCTCTGAGCCCACATTTTTGGGATCTAGAAAGTACGCTTCTCCCACATGTATCATACTAGCATACTATCAAATATTATTTAAATAGTAATTAAGAAGTGGCTAGTAAATGTTCTTAGAGCATAAATGTTTGAACCATATACCTTCAATTTGTCATTTGATGCAGAATCGTGTTCTTTTGGTTTATCTATCTGAATATATAATTTTTAAAAGGGATAAGTTTTGTTCACAATTTAAATAGAAATGAAGGGACTGGGGAGATGGCTCAGTGGAATAAGTGCTTCCCTGGCAAGTGTAAGGGCCTAGGTTCAATCCCTGGTTCTGCCAAAATAAATAAATAAATAGAAATGAAGTATTATGTTTTGTTTTTTGAAATATCACCTACTGTTTTCATTTGAAATGACTGCTTGATCCATTTTGGGGGAACTATGATCTGTTGAACCTTACCCCCAAAATGAACACATTTATTTACCATTGTCATACTAATTTTCTAAAGCAACAGTAATAAAATGGATTCTTTTTCCTTTTGTGTTCTGTCCTTCATTTCTCACTTAATCCTTCTTTTGTTGAAAAATTACCCACACTGAGCTTTTCTGAAAAGAAACAAAAATGGTACAGAATTTGTATCAATTGCACAATATGTTCTAAGACATAACTAATAAAAAATAATAATAATGTTTTCAACTAAACAATAAATGTTTCATTGTGAAATTCATAATGTCTTTTTCTGTCATTAAATTCACTATCTATCCTTTCTCTGAGCCAAATATTCTGTCTGTGATCTTTCCTGCTGCCCTCTGTCCCTGTGGCAGCTTTCTTAAGGGACTAAAGGGTAAAGAGCAGACACTGGGTGGAATAACAGAAACTCTCAAAGAAAAACCCAGTGGTTTTAACTGAATAAGCCTTTTTAATACCTTCCATGCTTCTTGAATAGCTTTTAAAGAATGCTCACAAAATATTTCAACAATGGCATGTAATATGTTGGATTCAAAAATCTGCTCTTGAATTGAAAATAGACACCCTCTGAGGCGTGTAGAGTTGCCGGGCTGTGCACACCACCGCTTTGTGATGCTACTCAGAGCAGGTGTCACTGCTTTCACTCAGGTCTCCCTGGTTAGGGGCTCTGGTTGCTCCTTTCCATGCTGGTTACCATGGAGAAAGCTGTAAGTTCAGCTTTTGTTTTCAGAAACCAGGTGGATGATAGCACCTTGCTTATGAAAATTATTTAATGCCCATTCATTGTAGCAATGAAATTAATAGCTGTGTCTGCTTTTTCTTTACTGATACTCTCCAGCATGTGCTGAGGCAGGTATTTCAGGTAAGGAGATACTTTACATGATGGGTTAGACTTTAACTCTTCTTACCTTCTATTGAAGGTGGCTGGCACTCAGGCGATTTTCTACAAAGAATTCTGTATTTCTTATGTCTTGTTTGTTTTCTGTGATAACATACTAAGGTTTTTGGGCTCCAAAACCTAAAAGCATGAATCTACAAAGTACTTATGACAGTAATGTCAATAGTGCCAACATAATCAAATTCTGGTTTCCAAAATTTTCTGTGATTTTAGTAAGCTGTTTAATCTTGCAGTTTCCTTAATTAATGTAAGGGAATTAAGTAGCATTTTCTAGGATTGTTGTAATGGTTAAAAGAGAAAATCAAGCTGGCTTCATGGGCTTGTGACAGTCCCACAAAGCGCTGTGCTTAAGGGGGACCCTGTGACATTTGACACTTTGCCGCTGCCATTTTGAAATGCTAACTAGTTTCTTAACAAAAGCAGTCTGTTTACCTTTTGCACTGTCTCCATAACTTATACAGTCAGGACGAGCTGGAAAATTCTTCAGTGATAATAAATACAGAGCTCTAAGTCTGAGGCATAGCACAACAGAAGTTTACTTCGGGCTCGTGGTCACAGCCAGTACCTGCAGAAGGCTGCTCTGCACAAGAGCCCAGGCTGGCAGCGGCCCACCTTGATGTGGACATCCTTGCTCTCCACACTGAAGGGAAAGAAGTAACTGTGTGTGCACCTGCCCAGGAACTACCTGGTTCACTTGTGCTCATCTAACTCACACTACAGAGTGGGATTTTAGGTTTTTCCTCTTTCCAGAAATAAGCAACTTCTCCAAACTTTCTCCTGCTAGACACATAACAAACACCTTTTCCTCTCCTCAGCCCAAAAGAAGTGACAGAATATGTAGATGCCAGCTCCAGGAGGGGAGACACCTGGTTTCTTTTCCACAAGTAAGAGGAGGATGTAGACTGGATATGGTGGCACACACCTGTAATCCCAGCATTTGGGAGCCTGAAAACAGGAGAATCACTATGAGTCCAATCTACTAGTGAGACCCTGTAGACCCTGTAGACCCTGTAGACCCTATATAAATACAAGGAAAGAAAGAAAGGAAGAAAGAAAGAAAGAAAGAAAGAAAGAAAGAAAGAAAGAAAGAAAGAAAGAAAGAAAGAAAGAAAGAAAGAAAGAGAAAGAAAGAGAGAAAGAAAGATGAGCTAACGATGGTTGGAACTGATAAAACAAGCCTGCAGACCTACATTCTCTCTCTGTGCCCTCCTTTTCCTCTGTTCCTTAATATACAAGATCCCTGCCCACCTGTAAATGGTGATGTGAAGCAAATGGGCCACTTCATCTCCTTAGAGCTAGCCTTCAATAAATTGCTTTCCTTTTTATATATATTTTCCAAATATGTGGCCTCCTTTGATTTGATCAATGGCAAGCAGATGAACCTGGGCATATGAGCCTAAGTGGCCAGTAACATGATTCATTGTCCAGAGCAAATCAATAGTCTAATCTAACATCAAGTACCTGGTACTTGGCAAGCAGTGAGGTGGAGCGGTCAGAGCATAAGCCGAGCCTGCCTCCACGTTGGAGTGACCCAGGTTGCCACAGCATGCGACCACACATGGCTTGATAGGGTACCTCCCATCAATTTAGGTTCCTCCAAAGAGAAAGACAAAGCCCAGGAGTAAAGTAATTTTAAAATTAATTGTAAAAAAGAGTAAAGCAATTTACGTTTCAGAAAGAAATCCTTCATTTATTTCTTAATTTTTTTAAATTTTTATTTAACTATAGTACAAATATCAATGAGACAGCTTTAGGATACCATGACAAGATGGATTTGATAAATTAATACATTGCAAACTGTTTTCATAATGTTTTGGTATCTTACAAGGTGCATACATGATATTATACTTACACACACTATTATAGCAGATGTCTCTTATCAGTGAATTAGGAGAGTGTAGCTGTTTATGTATCTTATTTTTTATACCTGAGTTACATCAAAGATTCAATAATTAATACCTTCTACATGTTATTTTCCTAGTGGTTATCCATAGTATTAGAAGCCCACATAATATCCTGTCCAACAACCATTAGTGCAAATCTTGCCTCTCATAGAATTATGTAGAAGCACGGCGTTTTCTATCCCAACTGTACTGTCCATACACACACCTCATGATTCTTCCTTTCTATACCCTTTCCTTTGTCTACACCTGTCAAAGATGGGCACTCCATTGTCATTCAACTAATTTAAGTGCCTGAACTCGATGACACAGTCCAACCCAGTCCAGCATTCCACAACAATAGTGAACTATCTGAAGAAGTTGTCAAGCATAGCAATTTACAGCTCAACTTATTATTATGGCCCCAAAGTGTATACCTCATTTTTGTACTTTTCTGCTGGATGGTTAAGACCAAGATAGAGTAAGACCTATACACCAACACATGTACTTTATGTTTCTGATGAGGTCAGTAAAGTCCCCTCAGGGTTTATCTTGTAGTCCTCTACCTTATTCTGTAGATCCTTTGTCTGTGTCATCCATGTGAATGAGTCACAGCCAATGCTTGACCAGTTTGCTCTCTGTGAGAGCCTGAGAGAAAGTTTTCTCTCCATGTGACTCTCCCCAAGCACAATATAGAACTTTGATCTCTTTCCTCTGTGGCTCCATAATCTCCTTGATCAGAAAATTTGGGGCACAACTGAGTTTCATGATGTTATAGTACAGATTGTCCTATGTCTTGAGTCTTCACTGACCTTGAAAGGCTAGGGCCAAAATGTTGGCTGACTTTGCAGCTTTTCTATTTCTCCAATTTTTGATCTGTGAACTTAGGTTGTTAACCATCCAAAAGAAAAGCTGATTAGTATCCTGCAGCATATGCCATTCACCTTGCTTATCTGACTCAATTGTTTTTAGGTGTTGTTGTACGTTTCCATTTGTATTTCTTCTTTTCGCTTCTTATACTATGGTGACTATACAATATTTACACATGTGTGTCTAGTTTATTTCACTTATGAGTATATGTTCAAGAGGCATCCACTTCAATATAAATGCTTCAAGATTATCATTCTTAATAGCTGAGTAATACTCCATTATAGAAATACCACATCTTTTTCAACCATTCCTCATGTGATGGACATCTTGGTTGTTTCCAAGATTTTGCTATCACAAATTATGCTGCTATAAACATAGGTACACATATATCACTATGATACAATGTTTTCAGTTCCTCTGGGAAAATTCCCAGTAGGAGGATAGCTGGCTTGAATGGGATTTCTAGTCCTACTCTTCTGAGGAGTCTCCACACTGACCTCCACAATAGTTATACCAGTCTACATTCCCACCGGCAGTGGAAAAGTGTTCCCTTTTCCCCACAACCTCCCCAACATTTGTTGTTGGTTGAATTCCTTATGATAGCCATTCTTTCTGGAATGAGATGGTATCTCAGTGTTGTTTTAATTTGCATTTCATGGATGACTAGCGATGTGGAGCACTTTTTCATATATTTATTCACTTCTTTAATTTTGTCCTCTGAGAAGTATGTATTCATCTCAGATGCCCATTTCTGAACTGGGGCTTTAAATTTTAAGGCCATGTTATATCTTAGTTCTTTATATATTCTAGACAGCAGACCTTTGTCTGATTGCTTATTAGTTAGGATTCTTTCAAAATTTGTGGGTTGTCTTTTCACTCTGTTGACAATTTCTTTTTTTATTTTTTTGACAATTTCTTTTGACATACAGAAGGTCTTTAAGAAGAGTTGATCACAGTTGTTGATTCTTTCAAGTGCTTCCCGTACGAATATATGTTTGTTCCTGAACTCTTTACCTACCCCTATGTCTTCAAGAGTTCCTCCTACTTTCTCTTCCAGGAGACTGAGTGTTGCTGTTTTAATGCTTAGATCTTTAATCCATTTTGACTTTAACTTAGTGCATGGTGATAGAGCTGGGTCAAGTTTTAATTTTCAGCATGTAGAAAGCCAAGTTTTCCAGCACCATTCGTTAAAGAGGCTTTCTTCCAGTAAGTATGATTGGCCCCTTTGTTGAAGACCAGATGCCTGAGTGTGTTCATAGATGCTTCTGTACCTTCTAATCTATTCCATTGTTCCTCAGGTCTATTTTGTTGCCAATACCATGTTGATTTTATCACAGTGGCTTTGTAGTATAATTTCAAATCAGGAATTTTGATGCCTCTTGCCTTATCTTTATTGGCCAAGACTGCCTTTGTTATTCTAGGTCATTTGTGGTTGCAAATAAATTTAAGGAATGATTTCTCTAGGTCTGGGAGGTATGTTGGTGGCAATTTGATAGTTGCATTAAATCTATACAGAAATTTTGGCCATCTTCACGTTGTTGGTTCTTCCTATCCAGGAGCATGAAATATCTTTCCATTTTCTGAAATCCTCTATAATCTCTTTTCTTAGGGTGTTGTAATTTTCCGTGAAAAGATCTTTGACTTCCTTGGTTAAGTGAATCCCAAGGTATTTCACTTTCCACAGTACTATTGTAAAAGGTATTGTTTCTATTGTTTCCCTTTCAGTGTGCTTGTTATCTGTGTAGAGGAATGCTATTGACTTTTGAGTATTGATTTTGTATCCTGCTATGCTACTTAATTTCCCTATCAGTTCTAGTAGTTTCTTGGTGGAATTTTTGGGTTCTTCCAAGTAAAGTATCATGTCATCTGCAAATAGTAATAATTTAACTTCTTCTTTACCTATTCTTATTCCCTTTATTTCTCCCTCTTTTCTAATGGCTGTTGCTAAGGATTCCAAGACTATATTGAATAGGAGGGGTGATAGAGGACATCCTTGTCTTGTACCTGATTTAAGAGTAAAAGGTTTCAGTTTTTCCCCAGTTAGGATTATATTAGCTATTACGTTGTCATAGATGGCTTTTATCAAGTTAAGGTAGAGTCCATCTATTCCAATTTTCTGTAGGACCATGAACATGAATGAATGTTGGACTTTGTCAAAAGCTTTCTCTGCATCAATTGAGATGATCATGTGGTTTTTAGATTTCAGTCTATGAATATAGTGTATTACATTTATAGATTTTCAAATACTGAACCATCATTGAATCCCTGGGATGAATCCTAACTGGCCATGATGTATGATCTTCTTGATGATTTGCTGTATTCTATTTGCCAAGATTTTGTTGAGTATTTTTGCATCTATGTTCATGAGAGAGATTGGCCTATAGTTCTCCTTTTTGGTTGTGTCTCTCCCTGGTTTTGGAATCAGTATTATACTTGCTTCCAGAAATGATTTTGGGTGACTGTTTCCTTTTCAATTTATTGAAGAGTTTGTGGAGTGTGGGAATTATATCTTCTATAAATTTCTTGTAGAATTCAACTGTGACTCCATTAGGACCTGGACTTTTCTTTGTCGGTAGGCTTTTTATTACGTTTCATATTTCATTGGTTGTTACTGGCTTATTGAGAGTTATGATATCTTCTTGATTCAGTTTCGATAATTTGTACCTTTTGAGGAATCTGTCCATTTCTTCTGTGTCTTCTATTCTGTGATTGTAAAGATTCTCGAAGTAACTATTGATAATCTGAATTTCCACTGGGTCTGTGGTGATTTCACCCTATTACATGTGCTTAGATTTTCTCTTGCCTCTAGTTGGCTAGAGGCTTATCAACTTTATTTAGTTTTTCAAAGAACCAACTTTTGGATTTGTGAATTCTTTGAACTGGTTTCTTCATCTCAATTGAATTAATTTCTGCTCTGATCTTTATGATTTCTTCCCGTTTTTGTGCTCTGGGTTTCGTTTGCTCTTCTTTTTCTAGTTGTCAGAGGTGCAACATTAGAGTGCTAATTTGTTCCCGTTCTGCTTTCCTAATGTGTGAGTTCATAGCTATGATTTTCCCTCTAAGAACAGCTTTCATCACATCCCATAAATTCCAGTAAGTTGTACTTGAATTTTCATTGAATTGTAGATGTTGTTGAATTTCTTCTGCAACCCATTGATTGCTGAGTAGGCTGTTGTTTAGTTCCCATGAATTTAGCGGGTTTTTCTGGTTTCTTTTGTCATTTAGTTCCAGTTTCATTGCTCTGTGGTCAGACAATATGCATGGGATAATTTCTATTTCCTTGCATATATTTGTGCATGACCTCTGGACTACTATGTGGTCTATTTTGGAAAATGACCCATGTGCAGGTGAAAAAAATGTGTATTCAGCTGTGGTTGGGTGGGACCCTCTGTATATGTCCACAAGGTCCATTTGTTCCAAGCTCTGGTTCAGTTCTGCTACTTCCTTGCTGCTAATTTTTTGTCTGGTTGATCTATCTTTTTGAGATAAGGGTGTGTTAAGGTCTCCTGTTAAGATTATGTTCTTAGACATTAAGTTTTTCATGTCCGTTAAGATTTGTCTTACTTAAGCCGGGCGTGGTAGCGCAGGCCTGTAATCCCAGCACTCAGGCGGCTGAGGCAGGAGGATTGTTGTAAATTCAAGGCCAGCCTGAGCTACAAAATGAGCTTAAGGCCAGCCTGAATTGCATAGTGAGACCCTGTCTCAAAAAGACAAAAAAAAAAAAAAAAAAAAGGATTTGTCTTACATAGTTGTGTACTCCTGTGTTTGGTGCATAGATATTTATGAGTGTTACCTCTTGCTCTTGAATTTTTCCCCTAAGCAAAATGTAGTGTCCTACTTTGTGTTGTTTGATCATTCTTGGTTTGAAGTTGAGACTGTCTGAGAACAGAATTGCTACTCCTGCTTTTTTCTGAGGTGCTGGGGCATGTAGTATTGTTTTCCATTTTTTGACCTTGAGCCTATGAATGTCCTTTTGAGTTAAGTGTATTTCTTGTATACAGCATATTCTTCGATTTTGTTTCCTAATCCACTGTGCCAGTCTATTTCTCTTAATTGGAGAATTGAGTCCATTTACATGGATGGTTATAATCGAAATGTGCTGACTTATGTTTGCCATGGTATTTACCTGGTGTTGTTTACTGCTTTGTAACCTGTGTTTAATAGTCTGTTCTGTTTAGTGGGTTCCTTCTATTCTCATTCATGGAGTTCTGGTCATTGTGGTCTCTCTCTAGAACATCTTTCAGCAGCCTGTGAAGGGATGGCTTTGTCATCATGAAATTCTTTAGTTGTTCTTTGTCGTGCAAGTATTTCACTTCTCCATCAAAGTTGAAAGAGAGTTTTGCAGGGTATAATAGTCTGGGCTGGAATTCTATTTTCATGTAGGACTTGAAGAACTCTGCTCCATGCTCTCCTTGCCTTCATTGTTTGTGTAGAGAAGTCTGCTGTAATTCTGATGGGTTTTCCTTTGAATGTGAGCTGCTTCTTCTCTCTCGCAGCTTTCAGTATATTATTTTTGTGTTGGATTTCTGGGATCTTGACTATTGTATGTCTCGGTGTGTTTCTTCTTGGGTTGAAGTTATTTGGTGTTCTGTATGCTTCGGTGACCTGAATGTTGGATTGTTTCCTCATATTCTGGAAGTTTTCTGCGATTATTTCTCCCCAAATTCTTTTTATGTCATTTGTATTGACTCCTTCATTCTCATTGATATTGATTATTCTCACATTGTTCATCCTGGCGTCATCTTGCAGTTGATGGATTATTTTTTCCTGCATTCTCATTGTTTTTAAGAGATCCTTTCTCACCTTTTCACTAGCCGCACCAGCATCTGCAAGATCTGAAACTCTGTCTTCACTTTCACTCAAACTGTTTTGTAGACTCGTGATTGATATTTTTAGTTCTTCTATATCTCTTTGACTGTGTTTCATGCGTTCTATTTCTTTTCTATATTGCTCATTCAAGGAATCCATCATATTTCTGATCTCCTCAATTTTTTTTATCCATGTCTTCTTTAGAGGCAGTTATTAATTCTTTTTCTGCTGTGTTTCTTCCAAGTTGGGTTTTCTCTGTACATTTCCAGACTTGTTTCTGTATTGCAGATGCTATGATTTCAAAGAATTCTTTTTTTAAAAAGAACTATTTTTTGATTTCAGAAATTATTTCTGCTTTGAGTTCCTCATGACCTTTCTGCTGTTGTGTCTTTACTTCAGATGCTGTTAATTTATGCGTTTCAGCTGGAATAGTGCTCACTGCACTTGTTCTGGGTGAGCATTGTTTTTCCACCCAGTGTTTCTGGAATTGACTCTTTATTTCAGATACTATGTATTCAGATATTTCTTTTTTAATTTGGGGGATTACTTCTCGTTTTATTTCCTCTATACCTTTGTGCTGTTGTTCCTTTGCTGCTATATCTGTTAATTCAGTCATTTCAGCTGAGCTAGTGTCCTCTGCCCTTACTGGTGGACTCGAGGTCTGGGATTGCATTTTTCTCCTTGTCTTTGTCATTTTGTATAGCACTGAGCTTTGACCTTGGTGTGGAGCTTTGGTGCAGCTATAACCTTAGCTTGTTATGAGATTCAGGTGCCAGTCTATTAAGTTTGAGATTAACCAGGTATGCATATCCTGGATCTAGCTGTTGCGTTCAGTTCCTTTTTGCTGTAGCTCCTGTGGTTCCTCTCTGTTGGGTCCCTATTCAGGTGAGCATGAACCAAACTGGGATGCAGAGCAAGTAATGAAAATTCCCACTGTCTTGGTTGGCTTTGGGGTGAGGATCCAGATAATTGCCGGAGTCAGCCCTCCTATGTCAGGCAGGTTGCTCTCTAGGTGGGTGGGCCTGGGCATTACTGGGTCTTCTGGGCTCCCAGAGGATAGTAGATGATCTTAAATCATCAATGAGTAGGCTGTACTGGGTCAGCCAGCCTGTGGTGGGTCCGGGTCTACAGGCTGGACCCGGAGAAATCTGGGAAGGTCCCTCCAGCGCAGTGGGCCTGGAGCCCTCACTCACAGGCCATGCTGCGCTGGGTTTCGGACCGTGGAGTGGGATGGGAAATCGCTGAGAAATGTCCCTCTGGCATGGCAGGTTTGGATTTCTCAATCCATGTTAACCTGCACTAGGTCTGGTGCTTTGGGTTCGGACCCGCAATCACTGGGAAATGTTTCTCTGGCACGGTGGGCCTGGAGCTCTCACTGGCTGAGCTGCACTGGGTCTTGGGCTGTGAGGGGGTGAAG
Organism: Ctenomys sociabilis; assembly: GCA_004027165.1. Classification (NCBI taxonomy): domain Eukaryota; kingdom Metazoa; phylum Chordata; class Mammalia; order Rodentia; family Ctenomyidae; genus Ctenomys; species Ctenomys sociabilis. The sequence continues at coordinate 10,230 of PVKA01031769.1, read as the reverse complement.
TGCAGGGCATCCCTGGGAAATGTCTCTCCGGTACAGCAGGCCTGGAGTTCTACACTCACTGAACTTTGATGCCCAGGGATTCGGGGAAATTCCCACTCGCTCAGCGAGCTTTAGGGCAGGCTATTGGGGGAGGTGCTGGTGTGGGCCCTGAGGTTTCAGGCAGGTCACTGGCTTGGAGGGCTTGGGGGCGGAGATCCGGTTAGCATGCATGGGAAGAAGCCAAAGGCTCTCTCTCAGACTCAACACATACTCACTTATCTGGGAAGCCTAGTGAGTCTTGCAAATTCCCACTCACTGAGAGAGCTTAGGGCGGGATTCAGGAGGCTGCTGGAGTCAGTGACTGTCTCAGGCAGGTCTCAGGCTGGCGGCCTAGGTGGGATTCATAAAGATGACAGAGTGGGCTGCACTGTCTCAGGCCATTCTCTGGGGCTGGGCAGGTGTGGATGGGATCGAGGAAGATGGTCTATTTCTTAATTTTTTTTTTATTTTCTTTTATCCCAGCTCCCAATCAAAGGCTAGAAGTAACCACTTAGTAATTGTTATCACTCCAGAAATGCTTTGCACATGGATAGGCAAATATTTATTTTTTTTTCTTTTTCACCCAAATTGTTATAGTCTGTGTATAAATTATTTTCATTGCTCTATAGTGTTCTATTTTATAAATATAACATAATTTTTAATGATCTATTCCTGAGCTTTAAATATTTTTGCTGTTATAAAAAGTAACACAGAAAAGGTTTTTTCTATAGCATTCCTTTTAATTCTTGATTATATTCCTAGTATATATTAAGAAAAGTAGGGAAATGGGGAGATTGCTCAGTGGAATAAGCACTTCCCTGGCAAGTGCAAGGGCCTGAGTTCAGTCCCCCGTTCTGCCAAAAAAAAAGAAAACAGATAAAGAAAATTGCATTACTGATTATTAAAGTTTATGCTAAACATTTATTATATAATGAGCACATATCTTTGTGTTACTGTATCTGCAGAGAGCTTCTTATCAAATAAACCATTCAAAAGAGACCATTTAGCTATCTTAAAAGTCAAGTGCTATATTCCCTTGTAAAATATACCACTTTGTAAATTGATAATATTTGTAACTATAATAATGTTAAATACTAATTATTTATATGTTTGTGATAGTATTCACTACTTTTGTGATGTTACCAAACGGTACAATGACCTATAACAATCATATGTTAACTTCACATTCCATGGAAATCATACTGCAAAGGGAGACATAATGCATAAGAACAAGCAAAGACATTAGTAGGGAGCTGCGGAGTGAGAAGAAGCGTGGCCATGGCAAGCTGCCTTCTGTCAAGTCCTTATTCTGGACTACCTGCTGATAAGTTCCATTTCACATTCCACATTGTTCAGTGGAATGACAAATCATACGGTAAACTCACTTATGAGTAAATTACCTAGACTTTTAAGTCTTGAAAAGGAAACCTATAATCAGCCTGGTAATGCTGTCAGCTCATTGTTCTCAGACCAGCTAAGATGAACATTGTGATTTATCCTTGCTAAATCAGTTCATGTGGTACAGCTCACATGCAATATTTATAGTTCAAACAAATGTGCTAACTTAAGGCCACTTCCATACCATTCTTTCTTGCCCTACAGCCTGGGTACCATATTCTATATGGACCCCTATCCAGCAAGTATTGTCTTTCACTGAGCTGGGGGGCAAAGAGGCCAGAAGGGACACTCTGTAGGGAATTTGCTGCCACCGTCAAGATAGATGAGCAGTACAGGCTCATGACATATCTATGTAATCTTAACAATTTTAATATTTTTCTACTTGTCATACAGAAAAATAAAAAATATTGCTACAAACTAATGTACTGAGCAACACCAAAGCAGTGTATCCTTTTACATAATCTATGATATTCCACCAAAAAAAGTTAAATAAGGTAAATGTATTTGACTGTGCTCCAAATGAATTATGGAAAGGAATTTTTATAACCTTTGCTCATTAACCTTGTCCTAAACAAAATTCCCCACTACTTTTTTCATTCCCCAGTACAAGCTTCAGATATCTTGCATAAAGTCTCACTTGGTATTTTCAATGATTTTTGAAGCAAAACATCTTTTCCAAATGCTGGGTAGGAAATTACACAAGAACAATGTTCCCAAATAATTGACTACACTGGTGAGTTAACTGCTCCTGGCTCTTCCTTAGGATGTCTTCCTATCCAACATCATCCAAGTTAATTAACAGACATAATACTTACTTCCTTGCCTACTTACACCTAATTAGAGCCGTGTGTGTTGGTTTGTATCAAAGCCATTTCACCTCAGCTCACCCACTGGTTACTCTGTTAGAGGTTCCTCCAAGCTGGCTCTCCGTTTTCATCCCTTTCCTTCTCAGACTGGATAACTTCTTTACAGATGATGTGAGCCAAGCCGACAAAGCAGGAAATCATTTCTTTGTAATTATGGGATGTCCCAGCCAGAGCTGAAAGAGTGTAGAAATTCCACGCTAATTCTGGCACATTTTCAGTGTTCTCAAAAATGATGGCTATGTGACTGAGCCACATGTATCAAACACTGTGCCAACTTCCCATGCTGAGTATAATCATGTATCATAAACATGCACTAATAAAAATTTAAATTAAGAAAGAAACATATCAGCAGCTGCACCTCCCAGATTCCCTGACTTCCTAGAACTGCTATTTTTCCCTAGAATGCTTTTTTAATTTTTATTTTTGTTGGTGCATGTTTCCAATACATAGTGATTACTCCCAACAGGGGAAGTTGATATACATACGTAACACATCTTAATTGGTCTTTCTAATCACCATCATCCATGGTAAGGAACTCTCAGCAACGTTTTAAGTTGAAAATACTTTTGAACGTGAGTTGGAAACATGGGTACTTGGATTTTCTGAATAACAAGCATTTTGGGTATTTGAGTTCAACATTTCAGCCATTTTCCTTTAAAATGTACATCAATTATGGTTGTAAGTATCAATACCACCAACAAGACCTTAGGGAGAAAATTACTAAATGCAGCTGAAGTCTCTGAATTCTGATTTTTCATGGACCATAATAAGCAGCAAAATGTCTTAAGAGTCTGGTTATTCTCTTGCTATAAATTCTCATACACCCAGTGAATTAATTTTAATCATTTTGTGCCATGTGCCCTTTAGCAGTTTCATGAACATTTTGGACACTATCTTGAGTATTTTTAAATCCATAAGACATATAAGATCAAAAAGAAAATGCAACTGCAAAATGATAAACACAACAAAACACTTAATATGTGCTTCTTTGTTAATGTTAAATAAAAGCAAATACATTTAAAGTGCAAATTGAATAATCTATCTGGAATGCTTGGGCCAGATTTCAGATTTTTTTTTCAGATGATGGAATACTTGCATAGACATATGAGGCATCTGAAGAAGGGGTCCTAAGTCATAATTCACTTATATTTTCTCTACATCTTCCTTATATAATTTGAATGTTAATTTGGATATATTTTTACAAATTTGTACATAAAACAGTTTCATTTTGAATTTTCTACTTGTGGAGTCATATTTCAGTGCCTAAAGACTTTGTAACATTTTGGTTTCCAGATTTTTAGATTATAAATACTTAAGCTATACAAGCAAGTTATAGGCTACATTTTATTACTTAAAGATAACTCAGTTCAGAATGATTTTGCTTATTGAATGAGAACATTGATTTGTGCAGTAGTATTTAACACCCCTGGTCCCTCCTAAAAATCAAAACACCATTGTAGTGAGAAGCAATGTTTCTGTCTGGATCCCCAGCTTGGAGGGTGGACTCTCCATTCTCTATATTTCCAGCTGCATCATACAGGTAGATAGGACCCCCGTGAGCAGGTGAACTCACTGTAAACATAGATGACATTTCAAACTATCTGCAACAGCTCTGGTATAGAAATATAGAAAGTCTGTGACTCTCATTTATACCAAGTTCACAGATACCACTGATACTCCTGAATCAACACCTCAGCTTGTAATTATAGGAAATACCAACTTTCAGGTACAGATTGGTTAAATTAAATTTATAATTTCTTTCATGCAAGTTAGAAAAGTAGATTTAATTCTGGCTACTACTTATGCCAAGTTTGAATACATTAGCAGCATTTTGGTGGACATCATTAGGAAATATATCAAGAATGCTGCTTGACCTGTAAGGAAGTGCCATTCCTGTATGTCCAGGTCCTGAAATAGCCAGAGTTGCCTCAATTATAATTAAAACCCAAGTGCTATTAAAAAATAAGACCCTCAGTCTGTGGTGAGAAGGGGTTGAAATGATGGGAAGTAACTATTATGTATTCAGTGAGCTGAGGGTCACGAAGAGCTTGCTAAGCAGCAGGCACTGTGCTAGGCACGTCCATGGAGCAATCGCTGTTTTTCATGGGACTGCCCCAGATCATGTGTAAACAGGGCAGCCACTGCCAAATTCAGTCTGCCATGGAGATGTACAGTGACTTCCTGGTAAAGCTGGAAGCAATAAATCTGTCACTGGGGATGGAACTCAGCAGCACAGTGCCTGCCCAGCAAGCATAGTTGTGAGTGAAAAAAAAAAAAAAAAAAAAAAATACGGAAAGAAATAAATTTGTCATCTTCCGCTTTGTATTTGTCGTGGAAGCAGATGCTCCACAGAGACCTGTCTGCTTTGCCTTTCCATGAAGTCTGGCTTTTCCTAAACTTCTTTGGAGAGATTTTCACCCTTCTGAAATTCAGTGTTAAAAAAAAAACACATACAAGTTGTGCCCTCCAGCACAGCTGTATTGTACATAAAGGTGCACTCCACCAGCGCCTCCTTCCTTGTGTATCTATTTTTCTACTGCATAGAAAGTATGCAACATTTTGTCATGATTTCTTTAAATAGAGTAAAAATGCTGCTAGCAAGCAAATTCATATATTCATCGTCTCAGCGACCCTTTTCTTTGTATGTCTACCAAGAGAGTCTAAACGTACTCTTGCAGCAAACTTCCATTTTATAGTACAGTATTTAACCATGACTCTCATGTTGGCATTGTACTTCCAGACTTATTCATCCTAACTGCCTGCAACTTTGTATCCTTTGACCAGTATATCTCCCCATTTTTCTCCATCTCACTCCTAAAAGTTATCTTTTTTTTTTTTTCTGTTTCTGTTCATTCAAAAATTTTTTTTTTAGATTGCATATGTAAGTGAAATCCCATAGTATTTTTCTTTCTGTGTCTGGCCAATTTCACTTAGCATAACGTTTATCTTTGTGGTCAAAATACAATTATCAAATATTTTGAAGCTGAAAAAATATTTGTATGTGCTGATCTCCTGTGGCTGTATCGCAAGCCCTAACTAAGGTTCTAGGAACAAATACATTTCCCTTCTGTTTACAGCTGCTAGAGTCCACCTGGATTCCTTTGTTTAGAGTCCCTTTCTTCAACTTCAAAACAAACAGTGTATTTTAAAATCTCTCTCCTCTCCCCACTTCCATAAACACCTGGGCCCAATGAGATAATCCAGGATAATCTCCCCACCTCAGGATCTTTAATTTCCTTATGCTTGCAAACTCCCATGTGAGGTACCTATTGACAGGTTCCAGGGAGTTGGATATGTGTGTTGCTGAAAGGATTTGATTCTGGCCAGCACAAATGCCAGGTTGAATACAATGGCAGCACTTTGGTAGGAATCATTAGGAAATATATCCAAAAGTGTTATTTGGCCCACAAGGAGCTCCCATTTCCATATGTTTAGATCTCAAGTAACTGGAAGTTGCCTGATTGTCATCAACCATGCAGGTCAGCAAAACAAGTGTTCAGTGTGCTCTGAGAATTAAGCTGTCATTCTAGACAGGTCTAGAATGGAATTTTTACTTGTACATAATATATCTTGATTCTTTTTTTTAATTTTTTTAAATTTTATGTATTTGGTACAGGGTCTTATTACACAGATGAGACTCATAATGATCCTCTTGTTTCAGCCTCCACAGGTGTGTGCCACCATTTCCAGTCTTGGTGGCCAGCTCTGCATGCCCAAGGCAGGGCCAGCATGGCATGTGGTACCGGGGATTGAACCTGGATCTTTGCACTTACCTTGGCAGATGCTTAAACTGCTGAGCTATCTCCCTGGCCTTTGATTCTTCGTTTCTTCTCCATTCTTCTCCCCTCCCTTCAGCCTTTCTTTCCATTCTCATTTATAAAAGCTGTATTTCCATTTTCTTTCTTTCTTCCTTTTCTTTCTTCCTTTTGTTCTTTTGTTCTTTCATTCTTTCTTTCTTTTTTGGCCAGCTCAGCCGCCCTGAGGGCAGGGCTGGTGCAGCATGTGGTGCTGGGTATCGAACCGTGTTGCCTGCACCTGCATAAACAGGAACTTTAGACCACTGAGCTGTCCCCCAGCCCTCCATTTTCTTTTTTTTATTCTTTTTTATTCCTTTTCCTTCCTTCCTTCTCCCCCTCCCTCTTTTCTTCTTCCCGGTGTTTTGGTTTAAGGTTTGGTCTCTGAAGACTGCAATAGGTGAATGCATAGAGTACCTTGACATCACCTCCTCCCAGGCATGAAGGTTCTCCTGTACTTGTTCTTAGCAATAAACCTTCATCCCCCTCTGGTCAACAGTCATTATTAACAATGGCCAACTAGACTATGTAGGACACATAATCCTATAATTAAGGCTTAAGTTGCTTAAGAGCATAGGTGGACTCGAACTTGGAGCCAACATTTGCTGTTCCCACACTGATCCTATAGGCTTCAGCCTCACATCCAATGAATTCAATCACTCTTTTTTGTATAAATGCTTAACAATTATTCTGCATGCTTATATTTCTACACAGAATATATTATGTCTCAGTTGTTTTTTTGGCCATACTTTAATTTGAAATGTATTTCAATTGTGTTTCATTTTCCTGCTTGAACACTCCCTACACTGCCCCCTTTCTGTGGAAGGGATATATATATTAAGGATGTCTTCTCTGGAAGTCTTGAGTTTCTTCTAGTGACAATGGTCACATTACTTCCTACGTATTGCAGGAGATACAGGGGCACTGGTATATGATGCCTCTCCCAAGCCTGCCACTGGCTCTCTTTTTTCCACTGACAGTAGTCCTACTTAGTACATTAATTTTTAAAGTTGTGATTAGATTTAGCTATTTATTTTTTTTTAAAAATGAATAGTTGTTTCTAGTTAGAAGGAACAGAAGTTTATCTCTTCTCACATAAAGGAAGGATGGACATCTGTAATTAAGAGACAGCGTGGGGCCCCCAGGTTCATCAGAGAACCATAATCCTTTCTTCAGGACTATCCAAGCAGAGCTTCTAGGGCTCCCCAGAACTCTGTACTCACAGCTCATTGGTCAACCCTAATGCAGATAAAGCTAAGCAAGTAGGCTTTTTCTGGGCACATAGTGTGTGTTCTGATGAGAAGGAAGGAAAAGAACATAACTGTGCATGAATACTGGCAGTGTCTGTGGCTCCTGGCTGGCTTCTGCACATTCTTTGAGACTCCTCTCAAGAACTGTCATTTCCAGAAAGCCCTTGCTAGCATCTCTCAATCTGCAGTCCCCTCACAGTCTGCTTATTTCTATGTAGCAGAGCTTTAAGGCATTGTACAGATCTTATAGTCTGGTGTTAGGGACTTGAGGAGCATTCCTGTGTTACTAATCATTATGTTATTACATGCCCAACACATACCAAAAACTTTGTAAATGTATGTTGACTGGACTCATTAGAAGTTACTGATTTATATACTCCATATGGGCTGTAACTGTTTCTGTATTCTATGTGTCTGTATGAAATGACTCACACAGTCCCAGACACGCAGTCTCAATAATCTTGATTGACAAATGAATAAATGGGATATAGTTAAGACTGAAGGGCATGGATGAAAGCAGTCTCTCTCAAAATGCCATCTTCCCAGTGCATTGAAAAAGACAACTATTTATCAGCACAAATGGCTCACTCAGCAGCAGGACACTGATGAGCAATAACGAGAGAGGCTTCTTAATCCAGAGGCAAAAATGAGAAGAAAAATGAAATCTGTGACAAGCAAGCAAAGTCTCTGGGAGGTAGGACACTTTGTAGAGAGAAAGCTGGCTTGTGGGTGAGGTCTGTAGCCTAGACCAGAACGTTAGATTTCCTTCTTTACCCTAAAAGAACTATCACATTTCTGTCACCAGAAATAGAAGATAAAAATTCAACGTTATCTAACTTTGCTTAGATCCACAAAGCTGAGAGCCAGTCTTGCCACAAGGCCCTGAGATTTCTCTCTATATGAGTGCTGTTGTTAATCACTTCAAGTCTATCACTCACTTGTTTGAGGGCCTATCCCTGGCGAGGCTTATATATCTGTATCTGTGTGCATATGTTGGTGGTAACTGTATAGCTTCAGGTTTCTTTAAGATTGGGCCCTCACCTGGAGAGTGCTGCTCAGCAGAAAAGATGAGAAATCTCAGGGCATACTGACTTATCTTTTCATATGTAATCTGTACCCTCAGTCCCTAATACCAGCTGTATCTGATTTTAGGTGAGTAAGCAGAATTGCATGCTTCTTCTAACACATCAGAAAAGAGAATACAAGAATAAGAAATAGCAAACTGAAGGAGAAACAGACTATTTTCTATATTCCTACTATAACAAAGAGAACAAGCCAAACAAGCTAGATAGTTTAAGGGATTTTTTTTTTAACTCCCATCAATGAGCTGAGACAGAAAAAAGAAACCTAAATGAACAAAATTACTACAAGTAACAAGTGCTCCTAGAAAAGAACATGTTATCAGAATTAACTAAATCATCCAGTAGATTAACAGAAAACTGAACTGAAGAGGGCAATGGCAGTGACCTGAATGGGGTCAACATAAAGTGTTCAAACAGAAGCTCCGGGATCTAAGGTTCAGTGGATGGCCATAACTAACAAGGTTGTATTGTGTACTTAGAATTTTCTAAGCATAGATCTCAATGGCTACACACTCACACAGACACACAACATCAGGGTGGGTATGTGTGGTGACAGATGTGTCTAATTTAGTTGTAGTAATATTCCTCAGCATATAAAAAATATATCAAATTATCTTATTTTATACCCTGGATATGCACAGGGTTTTTTGTCAGTTATAACTCATTAAAGCTTAAAGGAAAAAAAAGTTAAAAATAATAGCAAGGTAGCTAAGATATGTAGAAAAACATCTAAAATTTTCAACATTCATGTAATAGGAGCCCAAGAATTAAATGAAAGAGAGAATACAGAAGAAAGAAGAGGAAGAGGAAAGAGAAGGAATATTGGAATAGATAATAGTGGCATTTTTCCCCAAAATTAATGAAAAATGTAAAACCAAAGATTTAAAAACACAGTGAATCCCATCTGGGAGTGCTATAAAGAAAACTATGCATAAGTATATTATAGCTCAAAACCCAAGATAAGAAGGAATTCAAAAGCTGCCAAAATGTGGGGCATAGTACATGATATATACAAGGGAAAATAATAAGAATGGGGAGACTGGTTTTTTCCATCACAGGTAATGGAGGCTAGAAAGCAACTGAGGAACATTTTTGATGTACTGGCCAATAAATTGACATATGTGGTATCCTAAAATTAAGGAAAAATAAATCAGACAGACAATCTAGGAGAATCCATCTTTAGCAGATTTGCACAATAAAAAAAAAATAACAAAAAAATTCAGGTAATGAAACTAATGAAGTCCAGTTCTATAAGAAAGGAAGAGTTTCAGAATTTGTGGAAAATGTGGAGAAAAATCCTATGTAAAGACATCATCATTACCTAGAGAAACAGGCCAGAAATAGGTCATCCTTCACAGTGCATCCCAACTGGAAGCAAGCACCCCACCGCAGTTCTCCACAGGGCCCAGAAAAATCACAGCCTACAGAGATCCCACTCAAACCCCTCTTGAGGATAGGGATGAGGACTGCCTCTCTGCATCTGTGGCCCCTGTTGCTGCCACTTCTCAGTGCCAAAGGTGCTAGAGTCACCATATTGGAGGCTGGAGTCATGATTTAAAGAACTTCCTAAGAAATCACAGTGTGTAACTTCTACAGCTCAACTGGGGAGGACCTCAACCTATGATGGGTTCTTTATTGTTGTTGACATCAAGAGCAGAGCCCCACGTCGGTAGCTGTTACCTCCCTGAAGGACTAGGTTTTCCGTGGTGACACTGCATGAATGAAGCTTGCTAAGCAAAGGGAAACCGTGATGTGGCCAGCAATGGATGGAAGAACTTGTGCTTATTGCCTAATAGCTTTTTTTTGTTTTGCTTTGCTTTGC